>CAJPEX010002643.1:0-36880 GCA_905338405.1 Notodromas monacha
CTCATATTTCGCCAGAAAGACTATATAAGTACTAGTGCAAAAAATAAAAGCTAGGGAAAAGTTATTTGGATGTTGGGAAATTGTCGGGGATCGGCGAAATGGTCTTCTTGTGTAACCGGTTGTGATGTGCAAAAAAGCGAGACGGACCCATTTCATATCTTCCTGCCCCATTTCTCACGCTTGGGAATTTTGTCTGTTTTTCTTTTCCACCTTCTTTTCCGCATCATGGCGTGTTCGTGTGCAAGGGATTATTCAAAAGTCTCAGATGTAACTAATGTTAATTCCATAAAAAATAAACCTGGCGATCAAATTTGTCATGCCAAATAAAATTTTTTTGCATATACAGCAGTCAACCCGCGCACAACGGACCTAATTTGTGCAACAGACTAGTCGCTTGTGTGAAACGTCTGATGTGCGATTTTAATGATTGAAAAATTAAACTTTTTACCATTATTTTAAACCTTAACAAGAGTATTTTATGCATTTTTAGTCTGTTGCGCGGGAGGGGAAAACTGCCCCCAAGAGGCGGTTTGTTGTGCAAAAATATTGCTGTGTGGGAAGTCCATTGTGAAGGGGTTGACGGTATTGAAGGTGCAACAACAACTGATGATAGATTGCAAAATTACTGAGACTGATGATCACCAAAAATGCAGCCCAGGAAATAACTGGAAACATCTTTAGAAATAACAAATTTTGAGCATTTAATGCAGGTTCCAAGACACAATGCACTGAGCACTTAGGAAATTGAAATTGCCTCTGTTTAGAAGAGACATGTATACTGCATTGAAAACAAAATCTAGTGAACTGATGATGCATTGCTTTTCTGCACAGCTGATATATGGACAGTTTAGAGAGAAATTCATGCAAGACTATCTAAATCAGTACTGAAAAAAATAGCTGAAAAAGTCTATTGAAGCCATGTGAAGCTTGTGATATTATAAATTTGTTAAATGACAAAATTCATCATTAGCACAATGTGATAACACTGAACAGCATTAAATATGGAAAAATTTGAGACACATACAATCAAAAATAGGTGCTGAAAATCCCTTCTTTCAACTTTTGATCATTATATCACCATAAAAAAATTTCAAATAATTTTAACTCGATGACTGGTTCACTGATGTAATAATCTGTGATCAATATAAGATAGATCACTGACATCAGTTTTGAATAAAATCATCCAGTTATTCAGATAAGCTGGTTAACAAGTAAGTGAGGATTTTTTTCATGACTATAGTTTACTTCCATTCTGGGACTAAAAAGGTTGAATAACTTTCAAGTGCACACTCACTACTGAAAATGTTCACAGAGCAAGTGAGACATTTGAAGAAATGTTTTTATGTTCAATAATTGGGGAAATTTTTATCAGAGTTCAAAGCAAAACAAAACTTTGTAGATAATGGGATGGATTTCTCTGTAATGATAGGTAGATTTTGCTTGATGTAATCAGGAAGGAATATTTTGTTTGCAATAAAAGGTACTAATTATATTTTTTGTGAAGTAAGTTTCAAGATAATTTTCAAATGACTTTCTTTTTTACTGCTAAGAGATTACTTTAAAAAAAGAAGCAGATGAATCACAGTGCTAATTTGAATGTGATATTTTGGTCTTTTGTGTCCCAGGACTTTTGTGAAACCCCTGCTGGTTGTGCTTGGCCCAACAGCAGTTTGTCCTTCCGCGGTTTTCCACATGTTCTGTGCGTTTCTTTATTTTTTCTCCCATGCTTCCTTCAATTTATATTTTCCTTNGTGTCCCAGGACTTTTGTGAAACCCCTGCTGGTTGTGCTTGGCCCAACAGCAGTTTGTCCTTCCGCGGTTTTCCACATGTTCTGTGCGTTTCTTTATTTTTTCTCCCATGCTTCCTTCAATTTATATTTTCCTTGTTCATTTCCTCTCGCGTTTCCCTTCATGCTCCAGGGTACGAAGGAAAACTATCCCCGTTATTAGGTTTGCTGGCCAACTTCTTTTTTTTTTTGTGAGTCTGTGTTCTGGTTTCTGGCGAGGCTCAATTATTTGTCACGGAGTTGCGTGACTGCACTGAAGAATAAGAGAAGTTTCTTCCAGAACGTTTCCATGAAATATTGGGTAGCATGTCATGGTACTCTTCCTTTGAGCTGATGCACTGGAAATAAGACAATGCACCATTTTCTTTGGTGTTCAGGTAATCCATATGGATTTTCAATTGAGGAAGTCTGTTTCCCCCTCCATTCACTGTGGATAATGAAGAATATGCTGTCGAACCCTGGGTCACGGACTTAATTTGTTCCATGGGCTTGTCTGTAAACCAGTGAGTCCGTAACCTGAAATAGGATCCGCCATAGACCTAAATTTTAAATTATTTAATTGGTTCTAGGCTTCAAAATTCATTTCCAGTTTCGTGAACTTCGGAAATTTGTGAAAGTTTCAATTTGCAACTGATTTTCAAATTGTTCAAAGCGTTGCATGCAAAAATATTTTTTCTAAATTTCATTTTTTTAAACATGCAAAAATTTTGAAAATTTGACAGAATTACAACCAAAAATGTAAAAACATTTTTGAAAATGTTTCTACATTTTCATCTGTAAGCCGGTATGTCCATAAACTGGGGTTTGACTGTACAGTAAAAGAATTCATTTACTGTACATATCAAAAATAGACTGAAACATTGCTTGCGTTGGAGCGACATCTTCAGATGATGGTTTTTTCATAAAAATAACTCACAATTCAAATCCATGAAAACGAAATGGGAATCAAGTGAGTGAGTATAAATTCTGTGATTATGTAAATGAAGGGGTGAATTACTGTATATTAAAGCGCTGGATTTTTAGAAATTTAAAATTTTTTGGTTCAAGGGAGTGTCCTTTTGTGTGAAAATTTTTATTCATAAGTGCCCTAAAATTATCAACATAAACATGATTTCGCTGTATTTCGCTGTTGAAACACCTTCTAGGTGGCCATGACATTTTCATTCCAGCTCTAATGATATGATGGTGCACTCTTCAAGAACAGTTTTTTCATTAAATGTCATGAACATTCATGACAGTTATTACCCCCCTCCCCTGTTTGGGGTCACTTTTGTCACCAAGTCAAGAATAAGTCAGGCATATAAGGTAATGCATACAGTACTATTTTGAATGCAGATGTAATGAGTACAATATTAATTTACTGTACTGATGTGGACTATATAAGAATCCGTTTTTGAAATAAAGAGGAGGGGGGGGGGGGGTTGCTGACAGACACCAGGTGTCCCAGCATGCTATTTGTCAGCTAGAATGTCTTTAAGCTGGATTGGATCAATTGCAATCATTTATTTGCAAAATGTTCAAGTTTTTTCCAGCAAAATGTCACTTTTGCCTGCCACTGAATCCCTCTCAATACAATAAGTTAGTTCAAAAACCTGGGAAACATCAAGTTTTCATCTGGAAAGTATGTTAGCAGGAGGACTTGTTAGCCAAGACCTCATTATATTATCTCTTTCATTCAGTCATAATTGATTGATTGCTTGATTGATGTGCAAGCTTTAAATGTTCCTATTTTCAGTGTTTACAAGGTTTACTCACATCTATACATTCAAGACAGTCCAGTGCAACAAAAATGATATGCCAAATGGGTGATGAAAGAAAATACATCACAGTACTGAACATACAAATGCAAAAATAATGAATTCCCATCATTTGCCATCATGATCATGACTGAATGCTTTGTTTTGATTTGGATCACAATTTCATATGACATTCCAATTTTTCAAAAAGGAAAAAATTTGTGAATGAAAATTTCAAAATTTGGTCATTTTAATGGTCAAAGACATTCTACTGTAGTTTAAGTATTATTTTGAATGGTAACGGAATACCATCAGATACCATTTCTCTAGTGGGTATTTTTCTGATGGTCTTCATGCTGGAATATTGTTCTTTGATAAAGAAACAACAATTTTTAAGTGAGATTTTAAAAACTTGCTCACATAATAATTGGAAGACATTCTAGCTATTGATATTCTTTTAAATGTTGGCATTAGCAATTACCATTTCTGGAGTTTTTTTGCTTGTTCCTTTCTTTTGAAGGTCTTCATGCTGGAATATTGTTCTCTGAAAGATGCAACAATTTGTTATTGATATTTTTAAAACTTGAACAACTAATTGGAAGACATTTGAATTTTGTAAATTATTTCAAATAAAAGTATCAGCAATTACCATTTTCCCAGTAGCTTTTTTATTTGGTTCTTCCTTTGAAAATAAAGTCTCCCTGCTGCTTTACTATTGTTGATGTTCCTTTTGGCATCAAAAATGGTGCCAGTGCTGAAGGCTGTCATTTCAAGAATGACACGCAATATCCTTCGCCATTATATAGCTGCTTTCCTTGGCTGTGGAAGTAATTGAATCCACCCATGAGATACTGGTTTTATGTCTTTCACTCCCTTTCTCTTTTCAGCACATAGCCGTTATTCCATTGTAAAGGGGGGTGGGAGGGGGAAGACATAAAGCTTTAATTGTTGCCTTCACATGACTCACATGCAGTTGACCTTGCATGCGTAAGAATGGGTGTCTCATAACATTTGCTTGATATTGTCCTGTGTAAACTAATGCTGTCATTATCCAGAACGTGGTGAATTTCTTACCTTTTTTTGTGGATTGTCATGTTCTGAATTGAACCGAATTTGTACCCATTGCTGTTGGCAAGCTTGTGTGACTCATTTTGTGAATACATAGAAAGGATTTCGCCATTTTAAGCAGAAGTGCCACAACTATTATTTTGATCATATGTTGGGGTTTATAGCTTAATTTTCTGTGATACTGGATTTGATGACCCACTAGTGACTTGATTGAACAAAAGGAAAACATTGTAGATGTCGCTGCAATGCAGCAGCAACATCTAATTTAGATGATTTTTTAATGGATAAGAAATTTTTTTCATGCTCCTGGAATTTTTGTGTGCGCAGTGTAGTTTGAGGATTTCCTGCTCAATATTTTTTATTGAGCCTGACAAATTATAGGATATTATAATTCCAAACAGTGGTACTATAAATTTATATTTTATTCTATAGTACAATATATGAGCTGTGCCTCAAAAAAAAATTTTCACTGTTTTGCAAGAAAAATCTTGCCAAACTTTGCCAAGGTTTTACTTCAACGCATCTTGGTGAAACTTTCCACTTTCTAACTTGCCACACACCCAACCTGCTGCTGTCAAAACTTGCCACAGTGTTAACTTGCTGCTGTGATAAGTTGCCGCAGGTGGAAGTTGCTGCTGCAACAACTCACAGCTGCAATGACTTGCTGCTATCACAACTTGCTGCATGAATTGCAGCCATTTGCCATTGCATTGACTGAAATTTCAGGAAAGAAGGAATTCCCACATTCTTCCACTTAACTAGGCATTCTGCTGTGTGAACATTTTTGGAATATACAAAGGGGGTTTCAATGAATTCATTCATACTGAACTTGTACTATAGGGGGCTAAATGATGTGCATTTTATTTTTGATGGCAAGGTTTTTTTCATCTTATTCTATTGTATATTTTTTCAATTGCAAACATGTTCTGCTGTGAATTAAGTTTTAAAAAGTTCTAAAACTGTCTGAATCAATCATCAAGTAATGCAAGTTGAAAGAGTTGCAACTTATAGCTACTGCAAGTTGTGACTGCGGTGAGAAATGATTGCGGCAACTTGTTGCAGCAGCAACTTGTGACTGCAGTCACGTCAGGCTGCAGTCAGTTGCAGCAGCGGCAAGATAGGGTGCAGCAAGTTGAAGTGCAGCAAGTTCAACTGTAGCAAATTTCACCGGCACCACTTCAACATGTACTGTATTTAGAAACCATTGCCCTGACTTGTGATCTGCTGGCTTTGTCATGGAGCAAATAAGAAGTGAAATTCAACTTCACGCTTCTCATCGTCACTGAGCAATAACTGATTATTGCTCAATTTATTCACTTGTTCTATTTCTTGTAATTCTTAAAATTGAACCAGCAAATGTTTATTTTTGGAAATTTTAGCAATTTCGTCTGAGAGAATTGCCTTAATGAGCGTGATTATAGCCATTATTGATGTGAATCTATAATTTATTCATTTATTTACTTACTTGATTCCAACAGCAAGCGTCTCCATGGCTGACGACGACGGCGACCAGCAGTGCAGCAGAGCAGCCACTGGCGTCCCTGCCGCCGATGGCGACCCACGACCGCCGCCTGGGCTCTCCCGTCATGGCCAGGAAGCCGAAACGACGCCAACAAGCCCTGGGCCACAGCGCCAATTTGCAAATCTGTTTCATGCCCGACGACCTGCTCGACGATGACGACCTCGTGTCGACGACGTCAGCGACGATGGCGTCGTGTGACAGACTTTCGGCAGGCCCCGGGATCGACGGTCTGGATGTCAGGCTTCCGTCGCCAGTGCAGCCCAAGTCACTGCCCGCCAGCAGTGGCAACGCTGCCGGCAGTGTTGCCAATGGACGGCAGAAATGCGTCGAGTATGTTTTGGGTTTTAAATTATTCTACTCTTATTTTTTTGGGATGCACAAGTTTCATATTACTTTTTCGGTTCTCAACTTTTTTTGGAAAATGCCAACAAATTTAAATGAGGTTTTAGGAAGAGAGTAGGAAACATTTGTAGGTTTTACCCTTAGTGTGGCAAAGTTGGGATATTTTTGCTAAATGTTGTGCTGCCCATGTGTACTGAAAGTTGACAGAAATCATAGGTTTGAAGCAAGGCCTAAGATGGAAACAATTTCAATGTCTTTCTAAATCTGCAGAAAATGTTGAACGGGAAAAAAATTACACACTTGTAGATGCTTTTTCCTGCACTCCTGATTTCCTACCATAGGATTAACTTTTAGGAGATTTCTCAAGACAATAGTACACATATTCACCCTCTGGGCAATTCCTGACTTAAAATCTCCCAGCCCTGGGGCATTTAACCCTTGGAAGGTGGAGGGTTCCTGGTCACCCTGCAGCAAAGTCAGGGTTTTTTTGGTGGGGTGGCACATTTCAGTTTGACCCAAGTTCACTGAAATTCACCCAGTTTGGGAAGGCCTAAGTTGGGAAAAATCCAGGAAGGGTGAATGGGGTAGTTAAAAATCTCTAATGCAAATCCCATGGAAAGAATTCCTGAAAAAATTCCCCCAGTGAGGAATTGTTTTATTGCTGAACAACATGCTGAGGCATATGTATTGCAGGATTAAAAAAGAAATATTGGACTTTTTCTCAACTTAGGCCTTGGTGCAAAAATCCAATTTTTAAAATTGCCAGTTCTCATGGACACAACATTTTGCAGAAATATCCCAACTTTGCCACACAAGGGTTAATCCTTGGATAGAGGCAGGTGAATATCCATTGTAAAGGGGTGCCAGGCAAATTTTTGCATGCTTGTACACTTCGGTTTGACCAAAGATCACCAAAATGTAGAATTTGATGATTAGCCAAAGTCCTGAAAAATGTGGAAAAATGAAAGCCATTGTTTTCAAAATCCTTCAATGCTAATCCTAATGCAGGGATGCAGAGAAAAAATGCAGCCCAGTTAGTAAATAAAATTGTTGTCAAGAAAAACGTTTCTGCATGCAGGAATGTCAAGGACAATTAGGACTTTTCTTGACTTCTGCTTTTCTCTTTTCATATATTTCTTTCACTTATGACATAAAATTGTGCAAATAAATCCCAGCAGTTGAGCCCAAGGGTTAGGTGATCTATGGTCAAATTGAAGTTCATTTCACCCTGGAAAAATCCTAACTTTGCCAAGGGATGCTGGAATGGCTTGGAATTGAAAGAAAATTATTTTAGCTGAATATAATGAAATAAGATATAATAACAGAGGCAAGGAAACTAATTGAGAAAGGAAATCATCATCAATCAGCCACAACTGGTGAACAATGGTGTTGCATTATGGCTCAAGTCATCACTCCTTGATGAGAACCACAACTGCGTCATTGATCGTTATTATTTTTGTGAAAATTCGAATTGATTATATACAAGTTTGTAAAAATGAATGACTTATTTTAGAAATGACAGAAGGAAAGCACAAAGCAAAAAATAAAATCAACATCATTGAGCTACGTGCGATAAGAAGTGACAATATTCCTTTTTTTCCATTCAGAATGACAGGTTCTCCTCATAATTTTATATTTGCAGCAAAACGATTGTACTAATTTGCAAAATTTCAAGCAAATGGGAGCAAAAAACACGAAAAAAAGAACTCATCGCATTCATGGTTTGGTAACAAAGTAGCAGACATTCTCTAAGTTCCGAATTTTTTGTCATTAATCCACGGACGCCGGAAGTGCAGTCCATAAATAATTCAGAAGACGTGGATAATTCCTCAATGTAACCCATCATATTGTTTTTTTTTAAAGGGGCGAAAGAATTTATTTTCCTCGGAGAAGATTAGAAACGTAGACAATAAAACTGAAAAAAAGCTGAAGCAAGTACAGTATAATGCCATCAATCACCCGCTCTGCTGAGAATTCTGTTCGCGGAATTTCACCACAACTTTCGTCTTTTTTCATTTGTCTATTCAGACACTCAAAATTCATTCACTGAATGTATCTCACAGTAAGATGAATATCCTACTAACGAACTCACAATCATGAATTATTATTCAGGCGACAAAGGCTTTGAAGCCAGGTCACATAATAAAACGAAAAGCAGATGGAAGAAAAACCGCTTTTCAGGATATATTCAGTTGCAATTTTCAAACTGTGTTTTCAAAATCTTTTCAAATGTTTTAAAGTGTTGTTTTTATTAACCTACGCACTCTTATATCTACTTGACTGATTTTTAAGGAAGTCTCACGCTCTCAGATTTTTTTTTGTGAAATGGAAAAAAAAAACTTTTCATTTGTGAGATGGAATTTCGCAGGAAAGTTGGGACATTTTTCTTCCATCACCTGTTAAAAGTTGACAAGACGTGTAAGACCAAAACTTTATCTACTTTTCTGGCAGATGCAAACTTCCAGGAGATGTAGGACTGACTTGAGTTCATTTTTTGCACTGATTCTGTTAATGGCCAAGTTGATCTCTTGCTACTTGGTGGTAGTTTTGTTCCTGCATTTATTTTTCCAAACTTTTGATTGGACCATAAAAAAAATATTCTTGGAAGTTCTTCCAGCTGCGAGCTATCTTCATAAATTTTGAAATCTCCTCTCATTTGGCTCTTTTTTTATGACCAAAAATAAATGTTAGTCCTCTCGTATACCAATAAAAGATTTTTGGCATAAATTCAGCGATTTTCATGGGACTTTCAGTTGTTGGACTCACCTGTATCACAACTTAACAGGTAATTTTAAATCATCCAATTTAATCACCTGGGAACATGCTGACTGCCTTATTCCATGAATTGTGCTCACAAATAGCTGGGTGTGGTGCATTTCTTTCAAAAAGGACTGCCAATGATATAATTCATGGTGAATCCTGTGATGCTTATTTTTATTTTTTAATGGATGTGTAATGAAGGTTGGAAGGACAAAATGTTATGAGCCATGTGAATGCTGACAAGCAGCAAATAAGCATATTCATCAATCAATAAAGTAATTTTATGCAACAGAGTTTTTCAAGAATAAGGCAAGTACTGTACTGTGTACTGTAGTGTACACTAATGAAATTGAGTTTGTATTCCAATGCCCACTTCAGCAGCCCGCTTCAATATTTTGATTAAATTTTCCTGAGGCACTTTAGCTGGTGTCCTTTGGCGGGATACTTCCTTGGAAATGCAGATCAGTACACTTCTCTCTCTTTTTCCCCACTTTATTTTGATAGTGACTCCGCACAACAAGACGATTTCTGGAGAAAACAGGCCAGGCTTCAAGCAGAGGCCAGAGTGGCCCTGGCACAGGCCTGTCACATGGCCAAGATGCAAATGGAGGTGGAACGTCAGCGCAAGAAGAACTCTCCCATTTCAGATATGGTAAAAAGTTGACTCTTTCACTTTGCATAAAATTCCTCTGGTGATGTGAGAGTGTGGCTTGAGGCACTTTGTGTGTTTGTGTCTGGAGGATGAACTAAAGTCGATCCTTCTCAATTCAAACTCAGAGGGACAGGCAGAAAAAAAAAGGATTTCTGGAGATTTTGAATTATTATTGGAGAAACCAGCATTTTTGGTGTGGAAAAAATTAAGAATTCAAGGAAGGGAGACGTGTGATCTCCTGGTTGCTGAGTAAATTATTTTTTAATATGAACTGAACTTGGAGGCAAGAGCAAATTTTCTCAATTATTCACTGATTTCATTCTCAAAAACCATCAAGTTCAATTTTTTGGCCCTTTCTGTCCTGGGCAGCCAGAATAATAGCTTGAAAAATAGCTCAAGACAAGAGTTATAGAGGTTAGAGGGAGGAAATTTGTCTTTAGCATAATCATGAGAAAATGCAACTTTCATTTTTCATCAGGTACTTTCAACTGTCATTGTCTTCCCAAAATTTCAGATGAAGATAGCAGACTTCATTGCTACTTTCTACATATGTATTATACCACAGAAAATTTTCTGTGGACCAGCAAAAACATCTGCAGACCACAGGTTAGGGAACACTCCCCTATAACATTGGGGAAGAACTCTGCCTATGGGGCCAGAAAAATTGTTATGCAGAAAAAAAATTTTGTAGACAAGATTGTTTGCCTGGATGTGGGAACATTGTTTGAACCTTGTGAATGCTGAAAAGCAGTAAATAAAGCTTGCTGTTCAGTTCAATTCAATTTAATTTAAGCTTCTTATAGAGAGAGTCCATCTGAACCACATTGTTCTCAAGGAATTCAGAGAAGGAATTAAAAAATCAATTCTACATAAGAAGGATTTAGACTTAGGGAGGTTCATATTAGCAAGTTCCAAATACTTGTAGATACAGTATGATGCAAAGTTCCCCAACCCATGGTCTATTTTTGCTAGACTGCCAGAAAATTTCAACATAAGTAATTTATCAAAGTTGTGATGAAGTCTGTTCTCTTTGCCCAACATTTCGGAAGGACACTGGTACAGTAGCTGAATTCTGATGAAAATGAAAGTTCTCCTAACAGCACTTGAGACAAAATTTCACCTGCTGAAAGAAATTATTTTCATTTTTCATTCTGAGGGATCTTTCTCAAAGCCCACTTTTCCCATTTTTTAATGGCATTCAGCATAAGAGCAGTTTTATTGCAAATACCTGCGAATTGAGATTCAAGCAAAACTTTGTTGAGTCTGCAAAAATTTATGAAACTTGGCTGGTCTGCTGAGACATTTTGGGGAATTTGCCAAGCTGTGAAATTTTTTTGGGTGGATATTTGTGGGTCAGTGGGCCCAAAAAGGCTTGGGAACACCAGTATAACATGTCTCATCATGAATCAAATGCTGTGTAAACCTTTCTACATTTTTATTCACTTATTTTTTTCTATTCCAGATCTCCCTCCCTGTATCTTGTTCAGGGCACAGGCGACTAAGCAGAAGTTTGCTCACCAGGATCAACCTTGAGGAACTGAATGCGATTCAAACTTCCCTCATCATGGAAGTCAAAAGTAATATCCACAGATCTCCCTCCCTGTATCTTGTTCAGGGCACAGGCGACTAAGCAGAAGTTTGCTCACCAGGATCAACCTTGAGGAACTGAATGCGATTCAAACTTCCCTCATCATGGAAGTCAAAAGTAATATCCTTTAAATCAAAAGTTTATGTCTTACTTTTAAGAAAGAAGTTTCTCTTCCAAAACTTGAAAATCAGATGCACTTTAGAAAGATTCTCATATTATATTAAAGTTTGAAGCAGTCTGACTTCTGTTCTTGAAGCAATAATAGATTTTCTTGAAAATATCCTGCATTGACATATTGAATCAAAGCAAATTGTCAGATGAAGGAAAATGGAAGCACATATTTTTGCACTCCAGAAATAATTTGGAAGGTGCTTCACATCTTGTGGAATAGGAGTTGCAGTCTTAAAGTACATCTACAAGGACACATGAATAATTAAAAATTTTTCTTATTGTCCTTGCACAGTATACCAGTTTTTCTTAGTCATCTAATTCTATGCAACTCCTCTGCCCAAATAGTGCAAAACAAATAGAAAAAATCATGTGAAGCAAACTTTCATTTTGGTATAATTTTGTAAGAAGCAGTGGCAAAGCAAGTTGTTCCCTTATTCAATCCATTACATTTCTTAAATGTTTGCCTTTTTATTTCCATGTATATATGTACATGTCATTTTTTCTTAATCCTAAGTTTCTCATCTACGGTCAGTTTCCAATAGAAGCTTGCTAGTTGAGGATATTTTTAATATGCATAAACGGCATTTTTTGGACCATTAATGATGATTCGCTCAATCATGCCATTTTTATTATTTGTACATTGTTTCTGCATTACAGAGTTGAATGAGCAGCTGGTCACAAACCTGATGATGAGAGATGAATTACACATGGAACAGGACTCCATGCTTGTGGATTTGGAGGACCTGACAAGATACTTGTGAGTTGATTAAATTGATGAATGCAATTGAAAATAATTTTTCATTTTACCCAATCAATTATTAGTGAGATTTTGATTAAAAATTCGCTCTAACATCTGGTGTTGCCAGCAACAAACTGTGCAAGGGTTCACACAACCCATCCTTTTTTAAACCTAATTTTAAATTAAAAAACGCACCAAGTCAAATTTCTGGGGAATCCCTGGCCTATTACGTAAACAATTAATTTGAAACAAAATATAAAATTCAATGTACTCAGTTTGAGCTGATTTAAATTAAAATTTATTAGCGGAAAAATATCTTGATGTAACTTATAGTCAAATTTTCAATTGTTTTTGTGTTTTGAACTTTATAGAGCTACATTTGGATGACCATTTCTGGAAAACCAAGACAATAATTTACAATATTATTTTAGGTCATTCTCTAATCTGAGAGATGAGGCTACTTCTTGCAAATGGGTTTTTCAAGAAGATAAGAAGCACTTCTGATGATTAATCAGGAAATTGTTTCCTTGATTTGAGCTACAAAATAATCAGGAAACATTCCTCAACTCAGAACAAGTCCTTGTACAAACTCAAATTTATCTTGGATAGGTTCCACTTTATGCGTCTTTTTCTTAAAATTTTGAATTTATGGCCCAAAAATGAAATTTATGGCAATTTCTTTGACTATAACATCTGTTTCTGCAAAAAAAACTTTTCTGGAAATATTCGATTATTGATACAAGCGTATGAAAAAAAAACTATGAAGAGTTACGGTGATCTGAAAAATTCAAAACTCTTCGATGAAGTACAGTATTAAAAAATTGTGGTTCTAATCTTTCCACCCGAATCATAACCATATCCTTCAAACTTTTTTTCAGGAGTGCCAAAGAAGAAATCTTGAGAGTTAGAGGTCCACCCATGAATCACAACAAGACGGAGGCAATCAAGATGCAATCCAAGCAGAACAACAAATTCAGCTTGAAAAGTCTCGTGAAATTCTGACCTGTTATTCAATGGCAGAAAAATCAGGAGAGAAAAAAAAAACAAGCAGGTTTTGTTGACAAAATGCGGAAGCATACACAAAACGATACCTTTGTATAAGCGGAACCGGATTGTGAACACTGTTCCTCCCTGTTTGTTTGTTTGTTTGTTTGTTTTTTTGAGCGGAAACAAAATGTGATTTTGATCATGGTGTATTCGAAAGAAAAGAAAGGAGAAAAATATTGTTCCTGAGGGATAATTGGAATGACACCATATTACCACCGGTTTTTTTCTAAAACGGAATGTCCGATTTTATTCGCTTAATAATTTCGTCGCGCTGATGATGAGATGATGATGATGATGATGTTATTTGCAAGAGAAAGAAAGGCTTTGAACGTTGATGAAGTTCTTTTAGAAGTCGATCTTGGACAGTTGCGAAAATTTTTTTCTCCTTTTTCTTTATTCTGGGGACTCATTGATGAGAATCACTCACGTGCTGAGTGTTTTCTCTACTTGGAGTTCTCAAACGTCAGATGCAAAATCTGCAATAAATCCATCTGGACATTTTTCATGAAACAATCCTCTTTATTTCATTTGCGGCGCGTTACTTCCAGAGGAAAATCTAGCGGAACAATGAAAAAATCAATGGAATTTACAGAACTTGAAAATTCAGATATGTTTGAATTACCAACAGGAGTTATTCAATAAATAATTATAGTAGATTAAAAAAATAATCTAAAAAACCATGTTTTCAAAAAGCAAAAAATAACCTAGACAAACAAATGGACAAGAAAGCGAGTTAATAAAAACGTGTTGAAAATGCAGAGTGTAGTGTAGGGGAACCTCTTAAAGGTTCCCTCAAAGACCAGTGAAGGTCAATTATTCTGGTTAACCTCATGACCTTCTGGAATGAGATGCAGTTAGCTTACTCTGAACCAAAAGAGAGCATAATAAACCTATAATCTGCATTACTGGTGGCAGTGGCTCTCTTATTTCAAGTATCTGCATTACTGGAGTAATTTTCCACTGTGATTGAAGATGGAACAGAAGACATGTTATTCCAAGTCTGTGGACCTGAAAAAAGGGTCAAGAAACTGATCAAAGTGAGAAAAATATTGGTGAAAATTACTGAAAAAGGGCTACATTGCTTGGATTAAATATTGGGAATGAGGCAACTATAATGCGTATCAAATACAAGAACCGGATGAGAGTTCAATGACCAACTGTAAAGATGATGTCAATCCTCTCAATCGCCATTCGAGTACAAATGCTTCCAAAACAAAGGGTAATATTTTATTCATGAAACTGATTGTGAGGGAATAAATTTGGATAAAAATCTTGTGGTGGAACAGGATATGATTTACACAAATGTCATGAGTTGTTATTGCAAAGCCGCTGATGAATTGACTTGTTTTAAAATTTCCAATTCAAGTATTCACTGTTTATGGAAAATAAAGGCTTGTTTTTGACGAGGCATTGATTTAAAGTTGGACTCAAGATGTTATCTATAGCTTTCTTTGACCATATTTTGTGGAATTTTAAACAGTATATTCATCATCAGAAAAATTAATGAAAAAATAATCTGATTCTACACGCATCAGGATTTTTTAAGGAAACCAAAAAGTCAGGTGATTTTAAAAGTTATTTTTGTTTTGCTTTGAGGCCAGTTGGACATTGCTTTGAAAGCATCAAATTTGGCTTAAAATGCATGCCAACATCTTCATGAATGCCGGGTTTTAAACTTGAGACAGAGATTTTTAAGCCCTACACCTTGATAGATTAGGAATTTGTTTATCAGAAATAATTGAAGAGGTTCAGGTACTTAGATGCGAATTAAAACACAGTACTTGATCAGTGTGCAAATTGACTGGGGATTTTCTCCCCTAGAGTGCTGACCTTTCTTTTCTTGTCACAAAAACAGCAAATTTTCTGGGTTGGAAAATTATTTTGCTGTTTTAAGTTTTTTGACTAGATGTTTTTCCAGAAAACTGGGTGTCTTTTACAATTCAACAAAGTCTGCTGAATTATTTTGACAGGGAAAAATATACGCTTCAGGAGATTGGTTTTCTGGGGAGTTTTGTACACTTGACAGCTCAAAAGTTTTGAGTTTCCAAGACAAATTGTTTTACAAGAAAAAGGGGGCAATTTTTGCACACATTACCAGCATCTGGTCTTGTTTTTGTTGTTTTGCTGGAAGGTTAAATGACCCCAGTTTGAAGACAACAGAGGGGGAAATTTTTCTCTCCTTTTAAAAATGCCAATTCAACAATTGTCTTGTCCCAGTTCTGGGGGTCATTCTTTTTTGGCAAGCAATCTGATTGCCAACTTTTTCGGTTGTCCTGTTTTGCACACCCCAGTTCAGGGGATTTCCTCATCCTTTCATCTTTGGCACATCCCAAGGTGCGCAGATTAAATTACAAGTCAATCCTTTGACTCTTGTTTCTGCTGCCAGAAGTTCTGCACAATGAAATTTTTACTGGTCAAGAAAATTTTCAATTTGTGAATAATATAGAAATGCATGGAAAAAACCAGATCATGCTTTTATAATTGGCTAATCTTGTCAGGGATAATATTTTTGCTAAATGCAGTAAAGTATTATGCGGTGGAACATGCATTTAAAAAATCCTGATCCTGGATGAATTATTTTGCTATGCAAATTTTTTAACGTGAAAAGCACACAATATCCCCGCTCAAAGATAAAATGAAAAATATAAAGCTTGAGATTTGGTTCCTGTGTTGGAAGGAAATTCGTTTATGCGTAATTCCCGGTTTTTTTATTTATTTTTTAACTGGGAGCCAATTTTCATTCAGAAATTTCTTTCTCCACATTTTTCTTTATATAAGTCATTCATTATGCAGAAAGCTCATTAGAAGGACACATTTTTATTTATTTCTTGCTTAGCTTTCATATTTCTTGCTCAGCATCTACTTGTTGCAATCTTTTCTAATTTTTGAAGGCATTCCACTAAAGCTGCTTTGCTCATTGGTTCTTGACTGTATGCAATGAGTTTTGCAAAAAGCAGGAACTTTTTAGGCACATGTCATGAACAAAACCTTCAAACACAACTTTTTGAGTCTGCAAAAATTTTGTGAACACTGATGCAACGCATCACTGTTAAGATATCTGACAATAAATCATTTGCTGACTATATGCTGGCTTCACATTTTGAGACTTATTGGAATCTCTCTGGAATCTTAATTAATCTCCTATTTGCTAATTTATTCATTCTTTCAAATTTGCACAATATCTATGCACCAGCAGCCGCAGCAGCGCTATGCTATAATAACACAAGGAAGCAAAAGCTCATGCAGTCAGAAATCCCCATTTGTTTGTTCACCAGAACGTTCTGGTGCAACCCATGAAAATAAGAAACAAATAATAACCACAATAAAAGAAAGGATGGAAAACGATGTAAAATTTACTCAATTCCAATGTAGATTGACCCAAGGGAAAATGACGAGAAGAATACTGTATAACATTTTTTTTTTTTTACTATATGGGCACAAGAAGTGTTGCAATAACCAGCACCAGCAGCAGGCAAGTGAGCAAGTCCTTGGGTTTTTTTCTCTCTCTCTCTCCAACTTGCCCCCTTAGACAAAGCTGTGTGTCTGGTTTTTTCTGCATTGCGCAAACGCTTTCTCTTTTTTTATTTTTATTTATGTGCGTGCGTGCGTGTGTGTGGCTATTCGGGTTCTCTCTCTCTTTGTGGTCTTTTTCCCTTCCTTCCAAGGATTATTATTAATTTTTTTTTTCTCCCTGTTTTACAACTTTTCCTGGCAGTCTCGGCTCGGGGCCCCGAGGAAACGCACGCAGTTGGACCCAAATGATCGCGACTCGGGCCATATGATGCTGTCCAGTAATTTTTTTCTGAAGTGGTGGTGATTCGGATAATGGACTGTTTTTTAAAATTGAGTAGATTTTCGCAGATTGAACTGCGGGATGCCTGGGTGCATGTGTATATGTACACTTGAGTAGTGAACAGTTTTGAAAAAGGTGGACTTTTGTTACAGTGAGTTTCTTAGTATTTAGGGTTTTTTTTTCCTTGATTGCAGATGAGTCGCAGCATTGTTGAGTTATTTTCTGCATATTTCATAGCATTTGTTCACATGGAGAAAGTTTGTTCAATATGGCGATTTTTTTCTAGTAGCTTGAATTTTGTTGTGGACGATGATGGAGTTGTTTGGATGATTTTTGATGAGTGATGGTTTTATTTGAATCCATGAGATCATCACGAATCGCGCATGTTTAGAAATTGTTTTGAGGTGGTTATTCGGATTATGGACTGCTTTAAAATAATCAAGTTTTCTCATAATAAACGTTGGGATTTCCTGCACACAGCACGTGGACTTATACTCCACAACAATCTTTTCAGTAACGATTTTTTTCTGTATGTAATCAATATTTTGTAGGTCTTGGATTAGATTCATTTTTCTTCATGGTATATATACCAGCAGTTGTTTAAAAGGACACTAGTTTAGAAACGAAATTTTTACGGTCTTTGTAGTGAGAAGTCGACTTGAACGTAGTGCAGTCTTACTTTTGTGATTTGACCGTGACTCAGACCTGTTTAGAACGTTTTCTGAGGAGGTGATTTGGATGATGGATCACCCCATGGACAGTGAGTTTTGATGGACTGTTTTAAATGAATGAGGTTTTTGTGTAATGAACTTTGGGATATGCCTGTGTATATAGTGTTACAAGTGGTACCTTTGAATTTGAACCTAATCAGTTGCCAAACTAGAGTCAAATTGCAAAGCAATCAAATGGTGAGACACTTGGCTGAATTGAAAAAAAAATCATTACAAAACGGCAAAAAAATTGGAAAAAAAAACAGCTTGAATGGTACTTTCCTGTTATCTTGGTACCTACTTTCTGTGCACCTACCAGGAACTGTGAATTTCATTTGTCCGCATTCTGCTGAAACTGATTTTTGGAGGCAGTTAGGTAAAGTTAGGTTAGGTCAGGTTATGTTAGTTAAAAATATCTTCCAATTAACATAACCTGGCCTAACCTAACCTAACAAATACTGAATTCACGAGACAAAGAAAAATGGGTACTGAGATAACAGGAAAGTTACTGAAATTGCAAGTCAGCCTACTTCCCTGAAAATTTGACTGCTGAATTGCAGGATGGGGTAAAATTGAGGTGGGTTGAATTTTGAGGTACCACTTCCATATGGTTTACATGAGGTGGACTTCCTCTACAATGATTTGGTTCAAAATGAATTGTATCTGTGTATATAATGGATTTATATACCATATATTTGTAGTGGTTATACTTGTTGTAGACACCTTGTACATAGTGAGTCTTTCTTTGGATGATTGATAGCATTTATGATGAGTGATACAGCAGCAGTTTATTTGAAACTGAATTGTTGCTGCGTGTTGTGCTTGAATGGGAAATGTAGTTGCTTGCATAATTAATTTTTCAGTACTGTATGTAAATGAATACATCTTGTTTTTCTGATGGTTTCTTCAAGTTTATTTCGCTGATGCTGTTCAATATTATTAATTTTTTGTTTATTTAATGGTCAATTGATGCAGGTTTCAGAAAGGGAAAACGGTTAAATTGATTATAACAAAGCCATTTAGACCAGTGAAATATTTTTTCAAACAAAAAATTAATTAACTCTCAAGATTATAGCTTCTTTCAGTTAGGGACATAGAATGGACTTGGTTTTGATTCATTATTCTTCATAGCAAGATTCTACTGTACTGTAATGCAATTGAAAGGTTTTGAATGGATTCAGTTTCTCATTATACAGTATATACACTATATTCAGGGGATCTAAAGTCTCTACACAAACCACATACTATAGAAAAAAAAGCTTGCAGAAAAATTGAGTAACAGGTTTGAGAGGACAAGTTTTGGAGTTGGAGTGGTTATAAATGCATTGTTTCCAAAAGGGGATGAGGGCTAGAAAAAAATTGACTTTGGGAGACTTGAAGTTTTTAGGCTCAATACTGTATATAAGTATTACACAATGTATGGTCTGCAGAAGTTTCTTGCCAGTAGTCCATGAGAAATTTTCAGCATAATAAATATATGAAAAGTAGTGATGATGTCTGTTACTTTTACCAAAAACGTTTGAAGGACCAGCATGGCAGTTGAAATTATCTGATTAAAGTAAAGGTTGTCTTTTCTTTATACAATGATTCAGACAAATTTTCACCAGCTGGAATTATTTTGTTTTGTTTTCATTCCGAAAAACCGCTCTTGAAGCCCATATTTCTATTTATTTTTTGAAATTCAGCTGTAGCTGATGATTCATTGGGGCATATGTGATTATTTGCAAAAAAGGCAGACATTTTTATATACCTGTTCTAAATTCTTTCAAGCAAAACTTTTACGTGTCTCCAAAAATTTTGTGAAACTTTGCCAGTCAGCAGAAACGTTTTTAGGAATTAGCAGGTCTGCAAAGAATTTTATTTAAATTTGCCAGTCAGCAGGCCCAAAAAGGATGGGGAACTGTTGTAGATGGTTCTCATTTGAGGGGTTTGAAAGAGGGATTCAAAAAAGTTGAGTTTTTTTTTCTTACAATGGTTTGATTTTAATTTAGCTAACTCCATGAGTCCATAAACAGTATAGGTAGTGTTCATTGTGGATGATAAGACATGCTTTAGGAATGAAGCATTTTTATTGCAACATCACACCCAGGAAGTCAATGGACTGCTTGGAGGAAAAACCGCCTTGCAGTAAGCAGGCAGCCCCCAGAAAGTCTTGCAATAGCACCTGTTGAGTAATATCACTTCCAAGTTTCCAACTGCTGTTGAGTGCTCTAAAACCTAATGTTCACCTTATAAATATAAACATTTTGCACTTTCTTTATTCTTTTGAATCTTTGCATGTGTGGGAAAGGTTTAAAAATAACTACCATTCATTCAAGAACAATGCCCTTTGTCTCTTGTGTGAATATTTTTCTATGAGAAATTATCTTCTTGACCTACTTTGCAAACTTCTTCTGCATAGTAGCTTCTTTGTTTGATGAACTGCAAAAATTAAAAGGGTACTGGAAGTAGTGTAATTGCCTGAAAAATTAACTGAGCTAATTTATATCTGTTTCTCTTCAGTTTTATTTTGCTTTGGATTGTTTCATACATTATATAAAGTATCCCCACCGCATTAAGTCTTTAGGAAAACTGCTTGAATTTAATTTAAGAGAAAGCTCATTTTCTTTTGAGGTCTGGGGAAAAAATGGAATGCTGTACATTAATTTTTTTCTCCTGAAACGACTGACTGTTGAGGATGATGCGAATTGAAGATTCCACCGTGTTTGTCATTATCCTGAATAAAAAGTTCCATGATCTTTTTAGCTATTCCTGTCTCAAAATGCACAATTTTTTTTGGAAAATGCAGGTGGACTCTCTCTAGAAACATTTTGTCTACAACGATTTTCTCTGCATGCTGTAGCAAAATGTTTTTTTTATCCTACGTAGGATTCTTTACCTATGCTATTGGGGTTCTTTGCAGATAAATTTTATCTGCAACAAATGTGCTTCTGGTTCCTTGAGTTTCATTTTTCAGAGAGTCCACGTGTATTCCAGAATTGCTTGTGATGAGAGCATTTTTTAAAAAGAAATATCTGAATGTGGGGTTTCAATCTCTTTGAAATTTATAAATAATTATCAAAGTTTATTTTAATCGCTGAGAATCCTTGGTAGGCTAAAAAAAATTACATGTGTTGAATAATTGAAAGATGCGGTGAATATTTGCATTCACTTTCCAACTTACAAATTTAGGTGCTTGTTTTTTTTGCTCAAATACTGTATATATTTTATGAATATATATTTACGATTGTGTGGTTTTGTCCTGCTTGAGAATAAATTGATTACACTGTATTCCTTTGAGTGACGGATACAACCGGAACCTGAATTTGCTGCAAACGCTGAGATCTGAGTGGCGCGAAAGGCATTGATGTTATTGTTGATAAGTTTGGAATTGCGTAGGTGTCGCTCGCTGTACAACAATAGTTTTTCTTAGTGTTCTTCGAATGTACTCTGCCCTTCAGAGTCCTGTTCACTCCGAAAAAGTATTCGTTTTTATTCCGGGAGTCATTTGTCTGATTCCATTTGAATGTAAAAATTTCTTTTTTGCGTGTGTGCAGATTTGGAAAGGTCGACTTTGAAAATGGATCGGCCATTTCATACTCTGTTCACTCCGAAAATCGTGATACCTTATGCGAAATACCTTCTACTTCTGGCTTCTCAGCCCATCTTCAACGCGTTCCAGTGGTTCTTGGCAGCTCTGCTTTCGGTGGAACCCATCGCTGCTTTCCTTGTCAGCAATGCTTCAAAGTGCAGGAGACGATTCTCAATTTTGCCTCCAGAAAATGCGTTTTTCCTGCAAACCAGCGTCGATTCTGCGAGAAACCGTCCCCTCGTGACACTCGTCGTCAAAATCGGCGCAGTTTCGCCATCAGCTTTCCGTGGAAAACTGCGGGACAGTCTTTTGCAAAAATATTCGCTATTCGAGTCCCTTTTTAACAACAGGTCACAACTGTCCCAGACCCCGTAAACCAAGACCCACTGTGGTAACCTTGTCGAGTTCCGTGAGCTAAGACGTCACCTAAGAGACCAAGTTCTGTGGCTGACTGTCGTGGACTCTGACTTTTTGCAAAGTGTGGGAGATGAGCTTTCTTGTGCAAGACCCTGGAGGATTTTTGTGGGGAAGACTAAAGAATTGGACTCGGTCGCCGTTTTTGCAGCCAAGAGATTCCTGGTGAACGAAACGGATGTTGCTGAAATTGCTGGAATATTTTGCCAGGATGATGAATCGGCGTCTGACTCGGCTTTCATGGATTCACAAGCGAAAAATCAGGTTTAAAAAATGTAAGAATACGAATAACTCCCTTTTGAGTCTCAAAAACCTGATCCTTTATAAACAATAAACCAGTTATAACCTCTAAGTGTTCGTACAAATGATTGGATTCCTTCTCGAAACTTAAATAAAATTCTGACTTGTCAGTTTTGCGGGCATCTGCGTAATTCACAAGCAGCTGTGGTGAACATACTCGTATTTCCGGGGCTTCATTCAGAATTGAATTTTTGCCGGTTTTGTGTATGATTGCTGCGAAAATAATTCCAGTGACAGCAAAAATGGCCTTCATTATTTCAAGTCCCATTTTCGCGCGTCTCTGGAAAGGCAAATTTATTCTCCCTTTCGTTGATTTTCTTCAAGAAGATCAAATGGCCTAAAAAAAATGTATATATTTGAGATTATAGACCTAAAAATTTTCCATCAAAAGGTATAAAGAAAACATTTGTTTAAAAAAAGCTGTGCAGTCTGCAGTGTTATGATTTTCGATTGAATAAATACCGTATTCAAAGAAAAATGCTCAAAAATTGTGTTGAAATACTCAGAGAACCCTGATGAAGTATATTTGATTTTTCTTCCAGTCGACAGACTGTAAACCATGAAAATGAATTAATAGATAAGTATGAAACTCATTTATCATTTTTAAAATTTCTTTGGTATAAGGAAAATATCAAAATTCCGCTCTTGCAATTGAATGAATGAAGTGAAATGAAATCTGTCATTTATTATGCATAAAAATAAGGATATAAGTTATTTTAATGATTGCAAAAGAAAAAAACTATATGATTTATTCCAGGGCCTGGTCAGATCTGGAATGCTGGAAATTTCTTGTTATTCTTGCAGGAAAGCAGTGAAAATCTCTGCACAGCCTTGGCAACACTGGTGAAGGATAATTTCCATGCAGCCACATATCTAGCAACCCTGGACCTGTGCCAAGAGCACAATGAATATTTGAAGAAGAACTTGTCAGGAGTCAGGTAACTTATTTTTTCATTAAAGAATCTTCCGAAAATCTGGAAAATGCACCTTGAGTCAGTGCCAAACACTTTCATAGCTTACTGAGGATACATTTCCATAAAATATATTCACATTTTGCTGCATTTTCATTGAAAATGAAACGGGTTTCCTTTGCAAAAGACCTAGTTGTAACATATTTTCACCAACAAAAAAGCTTTTTTGAGGCCTCTGAAATATACTACGATGGAATCTAGGCCCTAACATGAGAGAATTCTCACAAGATTTCCCTCATGAGACCAATTCTTTTCTCTTGGGAGATTTTTATGAGAGTACAGCATTCAAATTTTTATCTTTTCATATACAGTACAGTCAACCCTCAGTTAACGTTCCGTTTGCTGAATGTTTTTTTGCTCAAGGTTCCTGGTCCTGTGAGAAAAATCCCCTTGCCTAATGTTCTGAAATCCGCTTAACGTTTTGCAGTTGTGCAGCACTGCGTGATCAATGTGGATGCCTCCCTCCCTCCTTCCTGTACATTTTCTTGAATGTGAATTTTTCCACAGCTTTAAATGTGTTTCCTGTGTGGTGGTGTGGTGTTATAATTATTTTATGAACAATTGCAGTGTCACACACTGAATTCTGGGTAACACTTAGACCCTTCCTTGTTTAAAATGAATCTCTGATTTCAATTGAATGAAGAACTGGGGTTACTTTTTGAATGTAATGGCAGTGCATAAAGCTCAGTTGTTGGAATACACTCTTTCATTATTTTTTTCTGAATTTTACCTTTAGAAAATTTTGCCTGACACCAATTAAACGTTTCTCCCGTATATCTTAAGGGAGAGACTACCTTGCTTAACATTTTTTTCAGCAAAAATTTTTTCCCCTGCACCAACTAAAAATGTTAAGCAAGGGTTGACTGTATATATAGTATGAGAATTATTGAATGGGTCAAGCATGCTGTTGGCATGGGGCATATTCATATATACAGTCAACCCCCAGAACCCTCATGAGACCAATTCTTTTCTCTTGGGAGATTTTTATGAGAGTACAGCATTCAAATTTTTATCTTTTCATATACAGTACAGTCAACCCTCAGTTAACGTTCCGTTTGCTGAATGTTTTTTTGCTTAACATTCCTGGTCCTGTGAGAAAAATCCCCTTGCCTAACGTTCTGAAATCCGCTTAACGTTCTGCAGTTGTGTGGCACTGGGTGATCAATGTGGATGCCTCCCTCCCTCCTTCCTGTACATTTTCTTAAATGTGAATTTTTCCACAGCTTTAAATGTGTTTCCTGTGTGGTGGTGTGGTGTTATAATTATTTTATGAAGAATTGCAGTGTCACACACTGAATTTTGGGTAACACTTAGACCTTTCCTTGTTTAAAATGAATCTCTGATTTCAATTGAATGAAGAACTGGGGTTACTTTTTGAATGTAATGGCAGTGCATAAAGCTCAGTTGGAATACACTCTTTCATTATTTTTTTCTGAATTTTACCTTTAGAAAATTTTGCCTGACACCAATTGAACGTTTCTCCCGTATATCTTAAGGGAGGGACTACCTTGCTTAACATTTTTTTCAGCAAACATTTTTTCCCCTGCACCAACTAAAAATGTTAAGCAAGGGTTGACTGTATATATAGTATGAGAATTATTGAATGGGTCAAGCATGCTGTTGGCATGGGGCATATTCATATATACAGTCAACCCCCAGACAATGCACTTAATTTATGCAGGAGACTAGCCTGTTATGCAAACTTCATTTTCCTATATGTTTACGCTTATGCAAAATAAGCAAGATTACAACCAAAAGAAGTAAAAAACACAACATACACACATTCACAGCAATAGTAATGAAATTTTTTATTCAAATTGAGTTGGGAAGCATGGTAAGGGGGGATGTAAGGGACTCATGTCTACTGGTAGCATGCGCTTCTACAGACTGAAGTCTGTTGTTTGGATTTGTCTGTTATGCAAGAGGATAAACTGCCTCCAGAGGTGGTCTGATCTGCAAAAATCTGTTGTGTGGTGTCATTATGCTCCATAACTGTGTCATTAGGCTCCATTTTGCATCAACTGGAAATTCTCATCTTCAATTTCACAGGTGGCACAACTTTGGAAAAGTCAGGGTAAGTGTCCCAGGAACAACCTTGACAGAAATTGCAGAGCTGAATGGAGCTAGAAATGAAGATATTTTGCATGTTGGACTATGCCATAGTTTCCAGGAATTCCATGAAAGGCATGGGTCCAACAGACTCCTGGACAACATTTCTACTGCTTTGATGAACCCTGGAACTTGTACTGGTGTCAGAGGTGACATCTGTCCTACAGGGCGGATCTGGTTCCCAACACTCAATGGTCCTCCAGAGACAAGAATGAAGGTCATATCGTCAACATTGGATTACTATGGAAACAATGGGTGTGTTCTCTTTCATGAGTTTACATGATGTGATAAAATCTATTGCAGAGAAAAACAATCCAGGCTTTCTGAATATTCCTCAGATCTTATGATTTGAGGACAATTTGGGAACTGGAAGTTTCCTTGAAAATGTTTTCCTTTGATTATGTTTTGCAAAATTCTTGAAAATATGGTACAGTGAGACCCTGAGATGCGGACGTAATTGATGCATCAAGAGTGTCCCCAAGTCAGAAAGTCACCAAGTCAAGTCTTGTTTTCCCATATACTTACATTATACCATTTTTAATTGGTATTTTGTGAAAGGAATATTCTTCAGAATTCCCTGAAAAAAAAAAAATTTTCCGCTATAATTTGAGTTAGTGAATACATTTTCAACTCAATAAGAACATTTGGAGCATTAAATAGTGTATCTCTGTACTGTACACTGAAATTTTGGCATCTACAAAAATAATATTCAAGTGAAAAAAGTAGAAGTCCCTCTATGCTGGAGGTAATTTTTTTAAATTAGGTAATTGGATGGTAATTTGGTGAGAGAAATGCCCAAGAACTTTTCTTACATCAATTTTAGGGTTGTAAATATCTGTTTCTTGTAATCTGGTCTTAAATTTATTTACAATTTTATCACAAAATGTCCTTACGTTGAGTCAGTGTCCTCATGTTGGGCCTTATTTATTGATTTTTTCTGGGAACGTAAGTGTCCCTATGTTGAATTGTCAACAGGTCAATGCATCTGCATGTGGGGTCTCACTGTATTGTCATTTACAATGCATTTGGATTGATTCCGGAGGCATGAAAACTTTTCAGAGAACTTGTAAAAAACCTTTTATCACACTATTTCTTCAATAGGGGTTGGAAGAAATTGATGTTCATGACAATCAACAAAATACCAGAAGAAATTTTGACACTGCCTTTCAAGTGGACTTTTGGTGTCACACATGTGGACCTGAGTTCACTTTCGCCAAAAGCTGCAGAAGCTGTTCAGTGGATCAACTTTGGTCCTGGTTCAACAGGAGGTAAATTCAGTCAATTATTTCATCACACAACATAATTGTTTTGGTTAATTTGAAATCAAAAGGCGTTCCATTTTATCCCAGATAATTTTTAATTGATGAAAAATTACTGCATAAAAAAATCTTGAGATGAAAGATCTAGTATATTTTCGGAGATATAATATAAAGCTAAACTTTTTTCCTATATGGCTCTCTGATATTTAGGAGAATATTTCTTTCATCAAGTTTCATTGGTTGGCATGTTTTGATTGATGATACAAAGTTCATATGTAATCAGGGTTACCATAATTTAGGCACGGACAATTTAAAAATCCCCTTATTTCTTTTCTCATAGGTTTGAGCTGGACTTTCATCAGCCACAATGAATCAGGATCCAAAGTGTGCATCGAAGGAGATTCTTCATTCTTAAAATCCTCGCGGGAAATTGACCTCATGTGTCGGGATTTTGTGGCGGAGGTCAACAGACTCTGCAATTCCGTGGCGATTGCCAAAAATCGGCACAAGCCTCCAAGTGTTTCAACGTCTTCGTCGTCATCGCAAGGACTACCTGATGATGATGCCACACTATTGGAAGTCAAGAGAACCCAGCAAATTGAGGCTGATTTGCAGCCACTCATGAGCGATTGGGGCCATGATGGACAGCATCAACCGACGCCGATTCCAGTTGCGAGTTCCTAAATTGAAACCTTTTTTTTTTTAAATAAAGTGAAGTATTTTTCGAGAACTGGCACGATTTTCGGCGAGAAACTGATATTTTCGATTTTCTGGTTTGATGGGTAACTTTTAATAATTTGTTTTGGATTAGTGGAATTTATGATATGCGTTTGCATTTTTTTGAGCGACACGGACAAGATTGAAAAAAAAATGTACGAAAACTACCATTGCTTTTTATACTTCCAAAAACTTTTGTACCATTGTTTTATGTCTTCTGAAAACGAGACATTTTTGAAGACTGGACAGAGAAGAAAGAATGTCTTCATAAATTTTTCTTCCTCTTGCGAAAGATTTAAAATTTTGCGTCATCAACTCATCATGCGCAGCCTGAAATTTTAACATGAGATTCGGTGAATTCGTATTTTTGCTAATTTGAAAGCCAACGATCTAAAGATGAGATAATATTGAAAAACAATGAATGCCGCATTTCTGAAGAGATCAAAAAGATTTTCAAAGAAAAAGCGTGCGTCAGCTTCCTTTTGTTCAACTATTGAGAAAGTTGTACTCTTCAAATAATTTTGGCAGTGAAAATTAAGAGCTGGAATGTACAGAAATTTTTTTTGGGAAGCTGTTGAATATCTTCTCTTGCAGCATTTCTTCACTGATGATTGACACATTTTAGAGCTTAGCAATAAAATCTCACTGAGGGAAGGTTTCTCTGTCAACCAAGGAAAATTCTGTTCCATATATACACTGTGGGCCAAAAATGTAAACCAAGTTTCAATTTACAATAGCTCAGTAGCAAATCCAGGTATGAAAAAAACCAAATGAAATCTTGTTCAATTTCCTTTTGAATGGTAAATAGTTTCATGATCCCAGCAAGTTTCATCCCAGAAAAACCATTTAGTGTCAAAAATGTGTCAATTACATGTGCCTCCAAGGTGTATCTTTACACATCAAATGTTGTGTCCAGTCCCCCAGTGTACAGGTAGATTGATGTGGACTGGGACATATGTTCCTGAGGCACATAAAGTTGGCACCAAAAAATGGCATTTATTGAGAATGGCATTGAGAATTTTGTGTATAATGACAAATTTAAAAAGGATGCATCATTGATTTGTACTTTTGTGTATCTTTAAGGTCAGTCTTGAACCCTTCTGTGGCAACGCTGGACTTTTTTGCAGATTTTGGTTGCACTCAAGAGTGGCATTAAAAAAAAAACCATGATAGTGTGTGCAGGGCAATGTTGGGAAAAATCCTGGAATTTTTTTAAATTTTCTGCATAAAAATTTAAATTTGAAATGAAAAAATGAAATCTTC
The DNA here is from genome assembly GCA_905338405.1 of Notodromas monacha. Classification (NCBI taxonomy): domain Eukaryota; kingdom Metazoa; phylum Arthropoda; class Ostracoda; order Podocopida; family Cyprididae; genus Notodromas; species Notodromas monacha. The sequence goes on from CAJPEX010002643.1 coordinate 28,520, forward strand.
AAGGTTCCCTTTTTCCCCAAGCCTTGTGTTGTTCCCTCGTTGAAAGATTAAACTTCAGTTTGGAAGCCAGGAGCCCAGGATATAAGTCAATACAGTAAAAGTCCAACTTACAACTTTCCCAGCATTTCTTGATCCCTGAATAAAATCCAACTTTGCCCTTCCCCACCTGACAGGGGTGGCATAACCTAGTGCACAAACTTGATGCAGGCCCAAGGGTAAAAAGTTCAACTCTGCCCTGTGATGGAAAGAAGGCTGCCACCATCCAAGGGTTGAGGGTCAATGGCATGTCCAGAAAAAAAGAGTTTTCAGGCAACTTCTTCCACAGCATGCCGCTGTTCTTCAGACCTGGTTTTAGGGATGATGTAATTCAACCAGCAAACTTCACACTGCCTTCAAGAGGGTGCATGAACACTCAAAACACAAGGGGTAAGCAGGGGGGAGAACTGAGAAAAATGAGCAGTGGGATGTAGCCCAAATCATAATGCAAGCTTGCTGTTTCCCAGATTCATGGCTCCTGTGACCCCCAGCATGAAAATCTGCTCTGGATGATAGGATTGCTCCAATTTTGTTCCAATCAATAATCATAATGGTCAGACACAACTTTTCTCATCATTGGTCAATGTTTTCAAAGTTTGATTTTCCTGGACATCACAAGCAGAGTCCTTTTACAAAATATCATAAAAACAGAGTCATTTTGGATTGGTTCAAGTTTTGGAGTCACATTACAAAAATTTGAAACCAATGCAGATCTTTTATCATTTGCTGAATAATTTTTAATCAAATATGCTGTAAAAGATATTTAATTTTCCCCCAAACTTCAAAATCAGTAGCAATAAAAGAAGTAAATACTGGTGGATTTGTTCTACAGTGAAATTCAAAGGACCATAAAAGTGCTTTTTAGAGAACTCTTCAAACATGGGGAACTCTGTGGGCCCAAAAATATATATGTTGTACAAAGACAATTGTTGCTGACAAGTTCATGGTCATTGATTCAAGGGTCCAACTGTATGTGGAAATAAAATTAGTGCATTACAGTAAACCCCGCCTATAACAGACCTTCTACCTATAGAATTTTTGCCTAATGGATTGCCTCTGGAGGCAGTTTTTCCTCCCACCTGACAAACAAAATCTACCTAAACAGACTTCTGTTGGTTTAAAATTAATGATAAAAATGAAAATTTTCAATTTTCATGATTGAATTTGTCTAAAGGACTTTCCAAATAACAGACTACAGTGCCCCCCTGCCTAACAGACCTCCCGTGTAAGGGATTCTTGCCAAACAGACCAGCTCTGCAAGCAGTTTTTCCTCCCGCCCAACAGACATCAACAAAATACCAGAAGAAATTTTGACACTGCCTTTCAAGTGGACTTTTGGTGTCACACATGTGGACCTGAGTTCACTTTCGCCAAAAGCTGCAGAAGCTGTTCAGTGGATCAACTTTGGTCCTGGTTCAACAGGAGGTAAATTCAGTCAATTATTTCATCACACAACATAATTGTTTTGGTTAATTTGAAATCAAAAGGCGTTCCATTCGATACCAGATAATTTTTAATTGATGAAAAATTGCTGCATAAAAAATCCTGAGATGAAAGATCTAGTATATTTTTGGAGATATAATATAAAGCTAAACTTTTTTCCTATATGGCTCTCTGATATTTAGGAGAATATTTCTTACATCAAGTTTCATTGGTTGGCATGTTTTGATTGATGATACAAAGTTCAAATGTAATCATGGTTGCCTTAATTTTAGGCACAGAACATTTTGAAAACCCCCTTTCATTTCTCATATAGGTTTGAGCTGGACTTTCATCAGCCACAATGAATCAGGATCCAAAGTGTGCATCGAAGGAGATTCTTCATTCTTAAAATCCTCGCGGGAAATTGACCTCATGTGTCGGGATTTTGTGGCAGAGGTCAACAGACTCTGCAATTCCGTGGCGATTGCCAAAAATCGGCACAAGCCTCCAAGTGTTTCAACGTCTTCGTCGTCATCACAAGGACTGCCTGATGATGATGCCACACTACTGGAAGTCAAGAGAACCCAGCAAATTGAGGCTGATTTGCAGCCACTGATGAGCGATTGGGGCCATGATGGACAGCATCAACCGTCGCCGATTCCAGTTGCGAGTTCCTAAATTGAAACCTTTTTTTTTTTTAAATAAAGTGAAGTATTTTCGAGAACTGGCACGATTTTCGGCGAAAAAATGATATTTTCGATTTTCTGGTTTGATGGGTAACTTTTAATAATTTTTTTGGATTAGTGGAATTTATGATATGCGTTTACATTTTTTGAGCGAAACGGACAAGATTGAAAAAAAAAATGTACGAGAACTATCAGTGCTTTTTATATTTCCAAAAACTTATGTACCATTGTTTTATGTCCTCCGAAAACGAGACGTTTTTGAAGACTGGACAGAGAAGAAAGAATGTCTTCGTAAATTTTTCTTCCTCTTGCGAAAGGTTTACAATTTTACGTCGTCATGCGCTGCCTGAAATTTTAACATGGGATTCGGTGATAATCGTATTTTTGATAATTAGAAAGCCGAGGATCTGAAGATGAGATAATTTTGAAAAACAATGAATGCCGCATTTCTGAAGAGATCAAAAAGATTCTTGGAAGAAAGCGTGCGTCAGCTTCCTTTTGTTCAACTATTGAGAAAGTTGTACTCTTCAAATAATTTTGGCAGTGAAAATTCAGAGCTGGAATGTACAGACATTTTATTTTTGGAATCTGTTTAAAATCCCTCCTTTTCTCTAAAAATCGTCTCTCAGATGAAAAATGGTCAGATAAGTGAAATATTTTTTGAATGTCCATTTCAAAAATTACTGTACCAGGATACAGTACATTTATGACTTAAATATCGATTTATCCACAACTTTGGCCCTATTAAACAAGATTGTTTGACTTATAGTGAACAAGCTCTTCAAACTGCTGAAAGCATCCCTGCACAAGAAATTGATTTTTGGTTTCTTTTTTGATGACTTTCTAGTTGTTTTTCATATATAAACAGCTTGACAAAATCTTGAAAGACTGAACTTTCAATTCACTAGCATTCCCAAGCAGTGCAAAAAAAATCATACACATTCTCTTTTTCTGCTGCTGATATAAACCCATAATGTAAGCCAATTCATAGTATCTATAATAAACAGCATTTCTTCACTGAAAATTGACACATTAATAGAGATTAGCAATAAAATTTCACTGAGGGAAGGTTCTCTGTCAACCAAGGAAGATTCTGTTCCATATATAGTGCATGGGCCAAAAATGTGAACCAAGTTTCAATTTACAATAACTCAGTAGCAAATCCAGTTATGAAACAAACACCAAATGAAATCTTGTTCAATTTCTTTTTGAATGGTACAATATATAGTTTCATGATCCCAGCAGGTTTCATCCCAGAAAAACCATTCAGTGTCAAAAATGTGTCAATTACACATGCCTCCAAGGTGTATCTTCACACATCAAATGTTGTGCCCAGTCCCCCAGTGTACAAGTAGATTTATGTGGACTGGGACATTTTCCTGAGGTCCATAAAGTCAACACGGAAAAATGGCATCAATTGGCATTGAGAAATATGTTTAACATGACACATTCATAAAGTATGTGTCATTCATTTGTACTTCTGTGTATCTTTAAGGTCAGTCTTGAACCCTTGTGTCAAAGTTGGACTTTTTTTGTAGATTTTGGGTGCACTCAAGAGTGGCATTAAAAAACCATGACAGTGTGTGCAAGGCAATATCAGGAACAATCCTGGCACTTTTTTTTTTAATTTTCCACAAAAACATTCCACTTTTCAAAAAATTGAAATCTTCAACGCTCCCTTTTTTCCCTGGCCTTGTGTTGTTCCCCCATTCAAAGATCAAATTTAAGCTTAGAAGCCAGGAGCCCATGTCAGAGGTCAATACAGAAAAAGTCCAACTTGGTACTTTCCCAGCATTTCTTGATCCCTGAATAAAATCCAACTTTTCCCTTCCCCACCTGACAGGGGTGGCATAACCTTGTGCAAAAATTTGATGCAGTCCCAAGGGTAAAAAGTTCAACTCTGCCCTGTGATGGAAAGGAGGCTGCCGCAATCCAAGGGTTGAGGGTCATTGGCAACTCCACAAAAAAAGAGTTGTCAGGCAAGTTATTCCACAGTATTCCACTGTCCTTCAGGCCTGGTTTTAGGGATAATGTAATTCAACCAGCAAACTTCATACTGTCTTCAAGAGCGTGCATAAACAATCAAAATACAAGGGCTTAGCACTTAGCAGGGGTGAGATCTGAGAAATATGATCAGTCCCTACATCGGGTTTAGTATTACGTTCGAACGACAAAGGGTCTAAGTACCGAGGACACTGGGGGTCGTACTTTTAGACGAGACCTACTATCCTAACGAGGTTAAAACAAGGTTAGTTATTAGTATTACGTCAGACACAACTTTTCTCATCATTGGTCAATGTTTTCAAAGTTTTATTTTCCTGGACATCACAAGCAGAGTCCTTTCACAAAATATCATAAAAACAAAGTCATTTTGGATTGGTTCAAGTTTTGGAGTCACATTACAAAAATTTGAATCCACTGCAGAACTTTTATCATTTTCTGAATAGTTTTTAATCGAATATACAGTACAAGATATCGAATTTTCCCCCAAACTTCAAAATCAGATGCAATAAAAGAAGTAAATACTGGTGGATTTGTTCTACAATGAAATTCAAGGGACCATAAAAGTGCTTTTTAGAGAACTCTTCAAACATGGGGAACTCTGTGTGCCCAAAAAATATATTTTGTACAAAGACAACTGTTGTTGACAAATTCATGGTTATTAATTCAAGGGTCCAACTGTATGTGGAAATAAAATTGGCGCATTACAGTAAACCCCTGCCTATAACAGACCTTCCACCTATAGAATTTTTGCCTAATGGATTGCCTCTGGAGGCAGTTTTTCCTCATCCCACCTGACAAACAAAATCTACCTAAACAGACTTATTCTGTTGGTTTAAAATTAATGATAAGAAAGAAAAATTTCAATTTCCATGATTGAATTTGTCTAAAGGACTTTCCAAATAACAGACTAGTCTGTTGTACAAATTAAGTCCATTGTGCTGGGGTTCACTGTATATGCTTGAGTATACCAGCCAAAAGACTCAAGACATTGCATAAATAAAAATAAAAATCTGCCCTAGTATTGGAGTATTTCCCTGGTTCCATGGGAATTTCATCCTTCAATTGACTTATTATTCTCAATTAAATTATTGCGCGAAAAATCCCCCAAAAATTACCACATAATAGCTGCCCATCAGAGAAGCCAATTAAAAATGAGATGGAGAAAAAATTACAAAACCATATGCTATGAGGAGGAAAGATGTTCCCCACAACAAAGTCAAGCCAAGTGACAAATGACGCAGTTTTGTGGGCGCGTCCGCAAAAAAAGTGCGCCAACTGTGAAACGCAGATCCGAGAACCGGTCTATTTTCCTCTTGGATTTTCCGCACCTAAAATAATAGGAACAAGCTTCTATAATTAATCTTTATTTTTCTACTGCTTCTTCTTCCTCTTTTTCTTCCTGTTATTGTTCATCATAAACGTCATCTATATTTTATAAACTCATTCATGACCAGCTTTTCTCCCAAAAATATTCGGAATCTTGTTGTTTTTCATCGGAATTATACGAGGAGGAGTTGCGTTATATCCCGCGTTTGAGCAGCCAACCAAAGCGGACTTCCTGGTGAGATTCATTTCCAGTTTGATGACCAATGGTTGATGATGATGATTTATTGCTACTGGAAGTACGTCCGGGGATTCCAACGGGGAGGAAGATTTAAAAAGAATGCTGACCAGGAACCATTTAGAAAAAATGAATCGTGAAAAATAAAAAAAACGGGGTCGTTTATTGCAGTATAAGTTACCTCACTCTCTTTTATTAACTTATTTCCCCAGGTAGTACACTACGACCGGTTCTAAAAACGCCTTTATCGAGAGCCAAAAAAAAAAGTTTAAATAATTAGCAATTTACATATGAAAAATAATGATTTTCTGCTTTCAAATTCATCTTTCTCAAGTTTTCTTAAAGAATACTCAGACAAAGAGGTTTGTTCTTATGAAATAGTGATTTTGAAGGCTTTATGTTTATTTCAGCATATTATTGATGTTACAACTATACTCATCTTGGCAAAATGTAGTATAAATTAAATACATTATGCTGAATTCAGGTTTTTTTGGCTTACACAGTTCTCGCAACACTTTTTAAATCTCATTCAATTGTCAAAAATTCCTATCCTGTAAAGTATTGTATTACTGTGCTACAGTAACACACTTTGATTGTAAACGCTGTGACCTGTGCAAGAATGCATACATAGATTCATAGGTGGTGCCTCACAATTTGACCTTCCACAATTCAACCATTCCAACATTTGATGGTTGAATTTTCTGGGAGGTTGACTCACAATTTGACCCTTGCCCAACGATTTGACCTGCTTTGGCCACTTTTTGCATATTTAACCCTTGTGCAGCAAAGTTGGGATTTTTTTGCAAAATTTTGTGCTACTGTGCACTGAGAATAAAAAAAGCTATTTTTTATCATTATGCTCAATTGCGCTAAGTCAGGAAAAAGTCCAAGATTTTTTTATAATCCTGCAGAAAATTTTCAATGAATGTTAAAAAAGTCCAACCGACCCACCGCAAAGAAGGACGTAAGGACCGTATCCTCAACGTACCTTTTTAGAACCCTTGTTTTCTTGTAAACGGAGGACCTAAAAAGGGTTGAATCAGGAGGAGTTGGACCCGCGTAAAGTCTAACCTTGGGTCAAACTGAAATGCGCTGTCCCCAGAAAAATCCTGACTCTGCCATGCACTGAGAAAGAACCATCCGCTGTCCAAGGTTAAGCTTATATTTTTGAATTTCAGAAAGTGTCTTGCAATTTGACTACTTATGTAATTTGACCCTAGTTTTGAAACAGATTAGGGTCAAATGTTGAGTTATAGCACCTGTATTGATACAGGCGTGGTACCTCACAATTCAAACTCCTGAAATGCAACTGTCACAAAATTTGATGGTTGAATTTTCAGGGATGAGGTTGACTCACAATTAGACCCTTGCCCTGCAACTTAACCTGCTTTGGCCATTTTTTACATTTTTGCAGTGACATTTTTGAATTTCACAAAGTTTCTTGCAATTTGACTGCTTATGCAATTTGACCCTAGTTTTGCAAAAGATTAGGTTCAAATTGCAAGGTACCACCTGTAGAACAAGTCATAAATTTCACATAGAAATCATCTGTGTTCTACATTTGAAAATATGCATAATTTTGGTCCATAATACAAGTACAGTACTTTCTGGAAAATAAGATTCTTGCATCACATGATGCATTATGTAAGTTTCAATCATTTTCAAAGCTTGCCTGATGTTATTTCAAACATGAAAATGGGCAACTGATACAAGAATTGACAAGTAAGAGTTGTCGACTCTTCCTAAAAGTTTCAATATTAAAAGAAGTTCGAGGGGTTAAATAGAACGTTAGTTTACGTTATTAGGTCTCTCTTTTTAACGAAGACGAACTGTTTTTCCATATAATCCAAAAAGATATGTGTGGCAATTTAATAAAGGAGCACATTGAATCACTTCGCAATGCCGAAAGTTTTCAATCGGCAATAATCAATAAAATGCGGAAACAACTTTTCGACATCATCTTTTACAAAATGTATCACGTTCAGAAATACAAAAACCAATGAAGAATCGCAATTGGGTGATGAAATTCCTAAAATTGCAACGCAAAAAAAAAAATGGTTTCCCGTGTGTATATCGCGGAAATGCTTCCGTTTTCTAGATTCACACGATGATCGAAGCGAGAAAAAAAATTTCTGTGGTACTCAAGTTATTGGCAATAACCGCAATTTTCCGCGCCATTAAACCTTAAATCTACCATCTCATGGTAAAAGAAAAGCTCCGGAATTCGATTGTTACATCACTGAAACTATGGACTTTTTTTTCGAGCGACGAAATCCGCAAATAAAAAAAAAAGCAACCGCGCCCATTTACGGATTAAAAGCAGCACAAAAAAAACAGCCGAGGCATGTTCACTTCCTGGTCTTGAAATTGTCGGGAAAATTTCACGAAAAGATGATAGATTAGATAAGATACATAGATGAACAACAAGAAAGAAAAAAAAAGTATTACGAACACGGAAAAAAAATTCCGCGCGCTGCATCAGGAAGAATTTTCGGGCTGAGACGAGTATAATGTGCGGAATTTTCTGTTGAGAACAATTAAAACTGACAAAATACTTTTAAAATTAAACAATAATTGGCGCGTCTCGGGACGCGCCCGCAGCTGTTCAAAAAGGGCCCTTCCACAGGGCTTCAAAACAAAATTGTCGTAAAC
>CAJPEX010002644.1:0-29505 GCA_905338405.1 Notodromas monacha
CATTAGCTTAAAAGGGTCGTGCGTAAAGTGAAGGGTGTTGTGGTTGTTAATATGACTACACTCATTAGTTTGATGGTCCAGAAAATCACCCACATTTATCTTACTGTTGAGCTTTTATTTTTCTTCCATGAAAAATGCTAATGGCTCCTTGAACTCACAAACTTGATTATTAAAAATGCCCTCGTTTGTGTGAATTTGACTGGTATAGGTCCAACTTTTAATCAGGAAATTTCATGATTTTCCTGCTGTTAAACATAGGGCAGAAGAATGATTTTCATGTAAAGTCTGCCCCAGCACAGTGGACCTCCTTCACAATGGATTTTTGATGACCAGACCGCCTGTGGAGGTAGTTATTCCTTTTGTGCAAAAGACAGAATTCACAAAGTTGATTTCTGTTTGTTTAAAATTGATGGTAAAAAGTGAAAACTTTACTTTTCTAATAATTGAGTTTGCATAGCAGACTACTCACACAATAACAGACTAGTCTGTTGCACAAATTAATTCCACTAGAAGGGGGCCAACTGTGATGGTTTGGTTGTATGTGACACTTGTGTATCACCTTTTTGCCTGTGGATTGTGTCTTTTTATATTGCAATTGCTGCATTTTTGCAGATTAAACAATTTTTTTTATTTTCATTTCAAATCTTTTTATGCAGCAGATGGATTTTATAATGTTTGTGAAATATGCATCATGGAAGTATCCAATTTCTGAAACATCCAGAATTAACCCAGTGGTTTACTCAACTAATACTTGTCAGGGAGCAGGCAGAACACCTTGTGCTTCAATTTGTGTTCATTACTGTAATTTTCATTTGTTGTAATTGTATTACTGACATTTCCTTTTGGTTAACTGGGGGGGGGGGCTGTGGATCAATTATTAGCTGTGCATTTGTACATGCTTTGCTGTATTTTATTTTCTGTTTATGACAATATATACAGGTAGTAACTTGCAATTTGACCATAATCCATCACTGGACTGGGGTTGTATTGCAAAGTGTTCAAATTGTGAGACACTTCATAAACTTGAGAAATATTAACACAAAAATGCCAAAAAATATGGCCAAAGCAGGTCAAATTCTGGGGCAGAGGTCAAATTGCAAGTCAACCTCTGTGCAAATTTGATCTTCAAATTGCAAGGTGGTTGAATTACCAGAGGGCAAATTGCAAGTTACCCCTTGGATAGCTTATTTCTCAATTTTACAACTTGATGCAATGGAATATGTATTTGGATGGACGTTGGTTTGAATGTGGAACATTATTTGAACCTTGTGAATGCTGATAAGTAAAAAAAGCTTGTATATCAATCAATCAATCAAATAAATTCCATGTCTTCTATAGTTATCTGTTGCCTGCCTCAACAGTAAGGCATTATTTTTTTTCTTGAGAACAATAAAACTCTCTGGTCCATTTTCAAGAAAAAGGAATTGGGAGGATGAAAATTGTAGGATTCCAAGGTTGCTTTTAAGCCGCGTTCCCCTTGTGACAAGTGATGGTACAAAACGCTGGAGCAGCAAAAACGTCGCGCTTCATTCCCTCTCTCATGCATTTCCGCCTTTTCATGTTCTTTTCCAACACACTTACTTCTTTTTCCGGGGAAAAAGAAGAAGTTATGAATGATCTCCTCCCTGTCATCATTCTTTTCTCCTCGCCTTTTTTATTTTTTCCTGCCTGACACGTATATTCGGGGGTTGTGTATCCTTCAGAAGTCTTGCAGGAAATACCCCGGGTCTAATTGGAAAGCGCGGCTGGGCAAATCTGAACACCCCGTTCTTTTGGCTACGCGTCAACGAAAATTTACGGTTGGGTTCGTTAGTTTTGGAATAACGTTCTGGCTCAGCTTCCGGCTCATTTTTCTCATCGTATTTCGCTAGTTTCTGGAATTTATTTCCTGAAGTTATATAGGCTTGGAAAATGTTTAAAAAATTCCCAACTCAGGACATGAGTGTAATTTGGAATTGAGTAAAATTCTGTCCACCTTGGAGGGCGAATTAAATACATGGCTTATTTTTAATTTCAGTCGCTGGTTGAAAGTTCAATATTTCAAGGCTTACTTCCGGATAATTTTTCTCATCGCATTTTGCAAGTTTCTGGAAATTTTCCTGGAATTAGGCTTAATTGGAACAGGTTTTTTAAAAATGCATGCCTCAGCACATGAGTATTATTTGGAATGGAGTAAAATTCTGTCCACCACAGAGCAAGAATTAAATGAATACATAATCTCTTCTTTCAGTTGCTCATTGAGAGTTACCTATAGCTAGGATTGAATGCACAAGTTATTGAAACTCGATTACTCAAACCTCTCGTAGTCCAATTTTGCAAGTCCTGTCTGAATCCCCTTAGAGACAATGCATTAAAAGCCTTTTTAACTCAAAGGATTTCCAATTTAATCACTTGAATTTTGTATGCTTTTATATTTTATTGAGTTAGGAATTAGGATATAGAAAAGCAATGATAATTTAATTTGATATTTTTGAAAGGAAGTAGAGGGAAAATTGTGTAAATTAATCCTTTCCCCCAACTTTAGCATCATCCTGTCAACTTCGAATTCATGAGCAATTCAAGACCCAGACTATCAACAACTAAAATTTTCTGTAGATTGCATTTCCTTCAAAAAATATTTTTATATCCTTAATTTGAAGGCCCCTAACCTGTATTTTGCATGGTCCTTTGAAATTTGACTTTGAGAGGTTTTTCTGTATTTTCTGGTCCTGGTGTTGGGGATTTTTCTTAAGAAAGAGAATTTATGTGTTGAACACCACCATCAGTGTGGTACTGCTGGGAGCCTTTTTATGGATGCTCCAAGAAATTGATATTTATTAATGTCCCACAAAAATCAACTACTCAGCATCTCCTTTGAGAAAAATGCACATACAGATTAATTCATGCAATTTCTCAGAGGTGATGAGATTCTGAATGAGAATATGATGTTGATTTCAAGTCATTGAGGCTTTTATGAATTAGTAAGGAAGGCTTATGTTGAACTTGCTCTTTGTGAAGATGGAGATTCTTTGCTGCTTTCTGATTTGGCCATTTACCTTACCTCAAAAATTCAAGAGGATGTGCAGCATTGCTGTACAATTTTTGAAGGTTCTTGGGGGTGAGTTCTTTGGGGCTGGGCTTGATACAAGCCCCAGCACTGGTTTTAGGGATGCGGGGCATTTTATTAATATAATTATTCATGGGAGCATGCCTCAGTTCCCATACTCACCAATACCTTGTTTTTGACTCTGGATATCCAGGATATGCAATTTTAGAGAATTCAACATGCTTTTCCTTCAGTGGATAATAGAAATTAAATTTCCTTGTTTTTGGGAAGCTATTATTACTTTAATCTGATAAACTCTGAGGCACTTGCATTTTGCAAACTATAGTTACTTGTGTTTTATCTTTGATCGGATTTCTTTTCATGCTGTGACCTTTGCTGCAACAAAAATGTATCTTCGTTACTCAGAAATGAATTTTGCTTCTCAGAACATACTATTGGAGAATGTTTCCCGTAATTTTCAACTCAGTATGGTATCCTAAATATCACTATAATAAGGTCCCTAAGGCAAATTTTTTGTGCATGCTGCTCACAAGCTAAATAAATGCTACTGCATTTTCATATTTGGAGATTTTGGAGAATTATTTGACTCTTGAATGTTTTTCAAACAAAAAAAATCATATTGAGTTTTCAAATAACTACATTTTCAAATAATTATACAGTGGCCTTCCGCCTAACAGACCTCCCGTGTAAGGGATTTTTTCCGAACAGACCAGCTCTGCAAGCAGTTTTTCCTCCCGCCCAAAAGACAAAATCCACCAAGAATTTGTGTAAAGGACTTTTTGTCTAACAGACTCGTCCCTTGCACGAATCAAGTCCGTTAGATGGGGGTTGACTATATTTTCAAATAATTACATTTTTAAATAATTACGTTCTTAAATAATTAAATTTTTTAATAATCACATTTTTGAATAATTAGATTTTCAAATGCTTGCTTTAACAATATTCTTTTGTCATTAAAGCTACATAGAAATAATACTGTATTATGTAATTATCCTGGAAAATGAATGACTATCCAGGACTTATTGTCTTGAAAATTCCGAAATTTGCATGAGAAAGATGTCTCACACTCACACATTTAAATTTCTTGAAAATGTTTCAAATGTAAATCATGAAGTTCTCTTCGACCACTCTGGAAAATTACAGTTATACATTCTCTTCTACGAATGAGGAGTAAAATTTCAGTTTTCTGAACACAGATGTCGCTTCCAGCAACTGGAATCATCGACGACAATCAAAATATGTTCGCTTGTAACAGAAGATGTTATGAAGAGGCAAATCAAAAATGATCATTTTGTACTTTATAAATGTAATGAAATTTGGTTCATAAGTGTCGTGAGTCTTGTTCTTTCCTCAAAGAAAAAGACGGAAAGTAACGGGTATTACAAAAAATATCATTTATTACTTTTGAAATGATCATAAAATATTTCAATTTTAGCACCTTTGCTCTATATTGTAATGGAAAAAGACGGTTGAAAAAGCATTTCACTGTAGTGATAAATGAGTCATTCATCAAACATGCATGTCTATGTGTGACCTTTCAAATAATCTGAGAATCATGACAGTCATAAAAAATATTCCTCGTGGCAACGTCGTTCCAGATCTGAAAACCATCTTCAAAAATATTCTAATGCTTGAAATGTTTTTCTTTCGAGAAAGCTAGTTTCTTTCGATTATGTCGAAAGGTTCAACAACCTGCTGTAAGTCGAATATTCTATAAGTTTCTCTTCATATTTTGCTTTGAGTTTACTTTTCGCGAGAAATGTAAAAAATTTCAAAGATTATAATTCACAGCATTTTCCTCACCTCGCTTTGAAATATTTTCACAGCATTTTCATTCATAAATGAACTTATTTTCTTGAAAAAAAACCTGTTTTTTCAGCTCAAAGATCACAAAGAAAATCGTTCGAATATTTCTCGGTGTCTTCGGCGGAATAAACATCATCACCATCAAAAATGAAAAAAACATTCTCAAACTTTCAAATACAGTATTTGAATGATGTGCGTCCGGGAAGAAAACAAATGAAGCAATCAATCAAGTCATTGATTGCTTGATAAGTGCAAGTGTCAAAAAACGCAAAACGCAGTGAATTAACATTTTTGGAAATATTCCTGCGCATTTTGGGTGTAATGAACAGCAATATAACCCCTCGCAAATCGAAAACCTATTTATTCATATATATGCGCAAAAGTGAGAGTGTCCGGGCATAACAAATAAATACTGTAAGTGAATCATCAATCGATTGATCGTCGTGCCATTGATGGAATTATCGGAGATGCAAGACGCCAAAGAACAGAGCTTTGAAGAGAACACTTGCGACAACATCCCTAGCTACTTGATGAGCGAAGGCCCTGACGACGACGACGACGAAGACGACGACGTCGTCGATGTCGACAACAAAGGTGACGCGTCGAGGGCTAAAATATCTCGTCAACGAAGCGTCGTCGACATCGACGTCGACATCCCTGATGTCGTCGCCATGGACACAAAAAACCGAGGAGAAGAAGAAGAAGATGAAGAAGATGAGGATGAAAATAATCACAAACGGCGCCACAAAGTCATCACCACAGCCGCCTCAGTGATGATGACGACGAGAGACGACGACGATCGCGGCGGCGGCGGCGGCAGTGGTGGGTTAAAGTGTTGTGATCGTGTTCCGAAGGCGCCTCGAGGCGCCCAGGCCGCCACTATTCGTCAGCATTATTACCCTGAGGGCGGCTGGGGTTGGGTGGTGATGGTGTGCGCCGGCGCCAGTCATGCCCTGGGGGTCGGGCTCCAGCTGAGTTTCGGCGCCTTTGCTGGCTCAGTGGGCGCCAAATTCCCCACTGGTGGTGGCGGTGGTGGTGGTTCTCTGGTAACGCTGGGTGAGTTTTCAAAACCAGACAGTATTCCTGAAAGGGTACTTTCCTGTTATCTCAGTACCTACTTTCATGTTATCTCAATACCTACTTTCCTGTTATCTCTGTACCTTCCCTCTGACCAATTTAACCTGACCTAACCTAACTTCACCTAACCGCCTCCCAAAATCAGTTTCTGCTTTCTTTGGGTTTCTGCTGAAATTGATTTTGGGAGGCGGTTAGGTCATGTTATGTTAGTTTAAAGATATTTGTAACTAACATAACCTGACCTAACCTATTTTCACCTAACCGCCTCCCAAAATCAGTGTCAGCAGAATGAGGAAAATAAAATTCACAGTTTCTGGTAGGTTGTTGTGATTATGAACTTGTCCTAAAGATTTGTCTGGATGGTAGTGTGGTCTAGGAATGAGGTACTGAGATAACAGGAAAGTACGTGAAAGTCCCCTTTAGACATATTTTAAAAATGTATCTTGGTCAGTATACAGTGAGACACCAAGATGTGGACATAATTGGTGCATCAAGAGTGTCTCTAAGTTGAATTGTTCCTAAGTTAAGTCTCATTTTCCCTTAGACTTACATTATATAATTTTTAATTGGTTTTTTATGGACAAAATATTACGCGCCATAATTCCATGAAAATAAAAATTGTCTCCCAATTCAAACTGATTCAATCAATATATTTCAGCACAATATGGACATTTGGGGAATTAAATACTGATACTTCTGTACAGTTAATAGAAATGGCATTCTCTTAAAAAAAAATAACATTCAGGTGAAAAAGAGAGAAGGAAGTCCCTCTATGCCAGAGGTAATTTTTTTAAATTAGCTAAATAGATGGTAGATTGGCTAGAGAAATGCCCAAGAACTTTTCTTACATCAATTTTAGGGTTGGAAATATCTGCTTCTTGTAATGTGGTCTGAAACCCATTTGAAATGTTATCACAAAATATTCCCATGTCAAGTCAAATTCCTCATGTTGGGCCTTTTTCATTAATTTTTTTATGGGAAAATAAGTGTCCCTATGTCAAATTGTCTGCATGTCAAGGTGTCCGCATGTGGGGGTCTCACTGTATTTGAAATAGATATAGAAAAGATTTGGATTGACTAATACAACACCAAATCAACTTTCATGGTTTTCAGGGAATTTTTGTTATGAAATTCCAAAAGAAACAAGTGTTTATGGATGAATTAACTCCAGCAAAACATGTTGTCTATATACGGATTTCTCTGTACACTGATTTTTTTGTTGGACCCCTTATTAGGGTTTCCTCATGATTTTATATAGGGTTTATTCACAAGATCACCTCATAATAAACTCTTCCTCCAAAATTTTGGGTGAGCTACATACAAGATAATTTCTTGAAATTAGATGTGTTGTATACTGAAGGTACTTTTAGTTGTAGGAAGAGATTTAAACTTGCACTTTTTCTCCAAGTACAGTTTAAAAAAAAACTACTGGTAATTGTGGACAAATATTGGATTTTTATGTGATCTTTGTGAAATAATATCTTACCTTCAGTTAAGGTATGAGTATGAAACACATATTTGGTTTCTGCCTTTTTCAATTTTTCTGATTATTATATCATCAATTTTCCTCAGTCAGAATTCCTCCGCCAATTTGGTAAATTATTAATTCCTGAAGACGCTGACGCTGATGCTATGAATTTCATTGAAAAAGAAAATTGACTCCTTAGTCTGAATTTCTGTCGCAAAATTCAGCTGAAATTAAGTGAAAAGGGGGCATTTTGAGGGTGACAAATGGGAGACGGCTCCAGCAATATTTCTCTCCTGGAAGGGGCAAATTCAGCCTAAATTGCATGGGTACCAATAACAAGGCAAAATAATATCCGCAAGCATGGGACCCCTATTAAAGGTGACAGGTCATTAATTTCATGTTACTTCAGGGGTCCTTGAAATTGCTGAGCTATACAGTATTATAGGAATATTCTAAAGAGAACTTTGTTTTGATTGCCTTCTTTTGAACAGTACAGAAAAAGTAGAGGGACATACAATCATACAATTCAATCCAAACTTAATTTTACCTCAACTTGATTGAAAATTCTACTTTTCTTTTTATACTTGCTGATGGTAGCATTGGGTCCAGTCAAGTGTAAAAAAAATTAGATTTTTCCACCTTGAATGAGAATGAATGACAGTATTAACATTTGAAATAATGAGAAACATCCTGAAGTTTAAGCATGATATGCAAAATTTGGGCTCATGAGAAAATCAAAAGCATGTTCTTTTGATTTCTTTCTCTTCAAAACACCAGTCATGGCAGAATTTTATACATTTTTTAAACTGCTGAGATCTATGAATTTTGTATTCATGTGGAAAAATTGGGTCTCCTTCAAAAATTCGGTTCATTGGTACAGTAGCTGTCTGTATTGTTCAAAAAACGCAAGAAATAGGGTTTTGTTTGTAAAATTACCTGAATGCTTCATTTCAAGGTCCTCTCAGAATAACACATAACAATAAAGTAAAATGTGTGTTTATCTATTGGCATACAGCCCCTCATTTGATGAATTCAAGATACATTTGAAGAATAAAAACGCATAATTTTCTTGCTGGTAAAAAGATTCTTTTCATGACTACTTTTGGCAAATATCATGGAAATATAATCGTATTGTCTGGTGCTTCAACAATTTTAATATTTCCCAATCGTCACTCATTTGAAGAAACTCTTACAACATAAAAGAGAAGTTTGAATTGAGAGCAAAGCATCTCTGGTCCATGGAGTGAATTTCCCCTTATAGAAAAAAGAAATTCCTTCAAATTCTCCATTGAAATTAAATTGAAGAATACTCCTTCTGTCTTCTTTTTCGAGAGATCTCAAGCATTGAATTTGAAAAACAAAACAAAAACTTTCAGTTCCTCAATATCTTACTTTGAAAGAATATCTGCCCATTTAGCAGAGCATTGCAGAAGGTTTCGAATACATTAAACTTTTTTTTTTAAGCCGTTGTATTTTATTTCGTGCAAAAAGTGTTCCAAATCATATGTGAGGAGAATTTTGAAACAAAAAAGAAATATTGTATGAAGAAATATAGATGGACTCTCTTATTTGCAACGATTTTCTCTGTTTTACAATGAATTTCTTTTTTTTATCCCTTAGGGTTTTCTTCGACACATTAAAGTCCTCTACAACGAAATTTTCTCTACAATAATCTTTTTTGGTCCCTAGAATTTTCTGGTAGATAAACAGAGTCCATATGTATTACTTTCCAAGAAAATTCCCTTTTTTTTTGGGTGTCAATTATTATTCACAAGACCGACAACGTGAAATCTACGCTGCCGGCCTGTGCTAGTCAAATTTTGCAAAACATTTGAGTTTCCGACGACGCTGTCGTATTTTCAGTCGACGTTCCATCTTTTATGGGTAGCTGATTTCCTCTGTCACTTTCTGCTGACGATTCCAATGTCGGGTTTCGACACAGGATCCAGTAGAACATGGGGAAATATTTCGACACTGGCCTCAGGTAGATGGAGTTTGGGTAAAAAAGTCTTGCGAGGTTTTCTGCGTGTGCGTCTGCGGCTGGGGCAAATGCTGCCAATCGAAAGCCCCAGGCTCCAAGACGATTCAAAACCTTTT
Source organism: Notodromas monacha (assembly GCA_905338405.1). Taxonomy (NCBI): domain Eukaryota; kingdom Metazoa; phylum Arthropoda; class Ostracoda; order Podocopida; family Cyprididae; genus Notodromas; species Notodromas monacha. The sequence continues at coordinate 9,495 of CAJPEX010002644.1, forward strand.
GGATAATAGAAAAAATTGGCAACAGAAGAAAATATGAGTGGCGAGAGAATTTTTGGTGACTTAGTTTTTTTTATAGAAAACTTCACTACAGTATCATAATTTTCTAGGATTCAGTAATGCGACGAATTTATTTTTTAAACTTGCTTATTTTAAAAAATAATTGAGAAGCCAGAGAGTTTTTGGTGGCTCAGTTTTTCTTTTTATTATGGAAAATCCCAGTACAGTATCATAATTTTTTAAAATTCAGTGCAACAAAAGTTTTTTTTCAACATGCTTATTTTACTACATTTTACTGGTCCTTATTTGAATATGAATGAATAAACAGATAGCGTTATTTTCTGCTTTTCAGCATTCACAAGGTTCAATCAACATTCCCACATCCAATTGTGGGTTCTAACAAAAGTTCTGGGAGTAGCCATGAAAATGGCCTACAGTTGAGCTGGAAAAAAAATTGTCTTTAGGGAAAACATATTCTTTGGCACAAAAAATCATCATCTTCTAAGTGGAAAGCAAAAAGGTGAATTATGAAAAAATTCAAAAAATTTGTCAAACAGGGCTGATATTTTTTTGTGTGCCAAAAAATATGCTTTCCCAGAAGAAAAAGAAATTTTCAGCTCAACTGTAGGCCATTTTCATTGCTACTCCAAGAACTTTTGTTAGAACCCTTTTATGCTTACAACCCCCTCTGTCCCTTAGAATATTCTCAAATATGTTCTCTTCTGGCCTCTGAAGAAAACAAAGGTGAAGGTGGAGAATTTTCTTTGGTATACACATTGAAAAAAAGTGTGAAGAATGGGAAAGTGATTAAAATAGAGTAATTCCATTCCCTTTGTATTTACTAATAAATGATAATTTAAGCTGATTTAATTTCTAAAAATCCAAACATGTTTAACCAAAAACTATGTTTCTTCTTCACATCATTTGTTAGGCAAGCAAACCATCATCAATGTATACTTTCTCCACACAGTATTTATACTTGTGTTTCATTCTTTTCCTTCATTCTTCATTCTTTTCATGAGTTGGGTTGGGTGGGGAGGGGGTTTGGATGCGGGAGTTCTGGTTATGCCTTGTGAACCCTGAAAAGTGGCAAATAAAGTTTTCTGTTCATTCATTCATTCATTCTTAAAATTAATGGTAAAAGTAAAACCTAATGAAGGGGTACTTATTAAATGATGAGTTAATTTAATCAAGGAAAAAGGATGTATCTAGGTAGAATTATCCCAGTTCAATCTAGTAGTTGATGGAGTAAGAGTTTGCCAAGCAGTCATTAACCTTTGTCAAATACTCTTTGTCCTTAAACCCATGAAATCCAAGAAGGAATTCTGGTCCCTGTCCCAGGCTCATTGCTGTCTTTTATTTTCGCTGTTTTACTCTTCCAATCCAGCTTGAACACTAACTTATATTGAGGCGACATCTGTCCCCAATATCATTCAAGCCCTGCCAAAGCAAACAAACTAAACCAAATTGACTCAATTAAGTAGCTTCTAAAATACTAGTAAAAAATTGGCATCTTTGAATATGAAGACGTTGAGATGGATGTAATTTATAATGAATAGAAATATATTTTGAAACTTACTTGAGAAGTGGTCATGGATTTTGGCCGCAGTCCCCGGCGTTGCGGGAATTCTGCCCAAAATTCTGCCGGCATTTTACTTGTTGATACCTCATCCAACCCGTAGATGGCGTTGGCTCCCGCCATTTCACCTTGTACATGGAGGTACATCAAGTCCTGCCCGGCCATTTTGTGAATTTCTTATTTTATTTCGAATACTGTACGGTATATTTGCACTATCCTCGGATCAGTCATGATCCGGCTGCAATTCGGCCATAAAATATTGGCACAGAAACTAAAAGAAGCCGCATTTTCTGTCCCGCAAATTCCTGAAAAAAATTATTAAATATCTTTTGTCGAAAAAATATATAATTTTCTTGAACTCTGAATGATTATTTTGAATATTCCTCAATGCTTTTGAAAAATTTTAAGGCCATTTTTCAATCCTCACAAAGGACTGTGCAAGCACTTATACAGGTCGACATTCTCTCTTCCTCTAAAACAATCTCGTCTACAACGAAATTCTCTGGACAACGAACTTTTTTGCATCATTCAGGGTTCTCTCCCGTTTTACTGGAGTTCTATCTACAACAAAATTCTCTCTGCACATTTTTTTTCCTAATTATGTTCTAGAGAAAGTCCACCTGCATCACGATCACGAAAGCTGACCACACTTTTTATTCCACACAGAAGAACACGAGTTCATCACTCAAACAAAGAAAAACCAATGCCAACATATCCTAGCTGGAATGTATATTCTTTACATGCATTTTACCAAAAACAATTTTTTAAAGAAACAAGGAAGTGAACTTTGGAATCCATAAACTCTGGGATCCGATGCTCAACAGTTTTATCTTTTTTCGGTATTGTACTATACTTGCTGACTGATAAGCAATACTAATAAAAGATTACAATATTCTCAGACATTATCAGTATCCTTAGGTAGAAATTATCAGTCCTCAGATAACGCATGAAAACTGTTACCTGGAATGTATTCATCTCTTGGTTTATATGTCAGTCAAAAATAAACGCAAGAAAACCGTCAGCGAAGTTGTAGAACTTTTATTATAGGCTAGAACGAATTGAGGCGAAAGTTCGAAAAACGGAGTTTTTTTCAAGGTTTTAGAATTTTTTGTGTCAGACGTCAACTGTGTTTATGAGTCATCATTCAAGTAATATCCATCAAACGCAGAATCTTGAATTCATATGAACTTTTGAATTCGGTGAAGGAACATTTAGATCATCGAAGTTTGCGGAACAGTTTTCGACGCACAGTAAATATATACATGCACAGTACTGTACTGTATAATGAAAAATAATTGCTGGACGTTGCAAAAAATAATCAGTTATGCTCAGCTGATGAGAGACCGAATATAGTCCAAGTTCTTGCAGAAATTTTCCTTTCGAAACGTCATGATTTCGTCTGGCAAATTTTCTCGACAGATACTATACTATAAAGACGAACGCTTGAAAGTCCAAAGTTTTCCTTCGCACTTTCAAAAACAAGAAGCATCTGTTTTTCTTTTCTTGGCACACCCAAAAATATATCAAGCACGTGGAAATTTTGTCCATCAGAAAGTAATGAATGAAATTCAAAAAGAAATCACTTCGTCGTGCAGCTTTCGCTCTTATAATACACTCAATTTCGATTGCTGATGTGTTCGACAACCTGTTCACTGGAATATATGCCAGACAGTGAGGAATCCAACATGAATACAAAAAGCCATCACATGCAGCAGGTGTTTGTATATATGTAGGGCAAAAATCCACGACTGGTTTGGACGGTAACACAATACGTCAGACCCGTTGGACTCGGTTCCTGACAAGTAAATACAGTATATACATACGCAGGAAACAGGATCCATGAGCTCCCTTTGTGTATATCCATATTGTGTATATACACAGCTTGCCACACACACAGATTCCGACTTCGTACTTTGTTTTCAAGTTAAATTTCATGTTTTAATTCTTATAACATTGTATAGAAGCAACCCGTCTTTGTGAGAGGCAAAGGGGAGCATGCGTGCTTTTCTGTTGTTCATTCTGCCAATTCGAGCCTTCAATGGAAAGAAACACATTTTCACAGTGAAAACGATTCAAATTACAAGAATATTGATCAAAAGTTTGCTTCCTTGTTTATTCAGAAAAAAATTCAGTTGGTTTACGAGAGATTACACGGTTCCGCGCGGATCAGCTTCTTGCTTCCGGAAAAGTTTCAAAATTCAACAACTGAACATTTCAAAAGTCCTGTTTCTACACATGGATCAACAGGGCTGAGAAGTGTGCAAAAATTTGTGGTGATGACATTGAGAATGTGTTTGCCTCTTCGGAATAAAAGTGAACACTAGTAAAATGTTTAAGAATCCCTGATGGTTCCCAGATTTCGAGTCCGCGCGGAAACGTGTAGCCTATCGTACGTACGGAACAACATTTCCAGGTCTATTCAGACTGGGCTAGTGATGAAATGATCTTGAAAAAAAAAATAAATGAACGGTTTATATAGACCCCTGATATTGAAAAAAATGTGGATGCTGTGCGACTTTCCAAAATACTGTAATGAAGATCCGCGCAGAAAATTCGGTTCTGAAAAAGTTTAGTATGCTTCCGAAAAACATATGAAAAACTTTCTACCTGCGGGAAATCGCGAAGAAAAATACTATCTTCTTTGATTTCATATTCAAATATGTTTTAGCCAAATCGCTGCTGGTCATCAGCTTAGAACAAATTTAATAAACTTTTTTCAGTAAAAATCGCAAAATGGTTGAAAGGACTATTCGATGGAAAATTAAATATAGCTCAGCCACGCTAAATTTTAAATATCTTAGGCAAAAAAATGAAAAAGCTTAGCCACGGCAAGAAAAAAACTTGTTTCGAAGAAGCACATCAGTTCAACGATGAATCATGGTTTCAACCGAATACGGCCTATACGGGAAATAATCAAACGCACCACATGTATAAGTTCTTACATTCAAATCAGTTTTATTTTCGAGGATCATCAACAGAAACACGTGAAAGGCCCAAATGATCAAAGCATTACTGCACGCGAAAATTTAATGAATATAGTTACAGTAATTTTAAATAATGACAATATTCGGCAGCAAACAAAATTCAGTATTTTACATATTTTCAAAACAAATTAGCGGGTTTTCCAGTCGTGCCAGAAATCTTATTTAAAAACGGATACCGCTTTCAGTCATGGAAATACTTTTGGTTGACGACACAGTCAAAAAAATTAAATCCCCATCCCAGCACACGAAAAAACAACATAATTTTTGAGATGAAATGAATTACTACATGCCTTACGGTTTTGTTGCAAGAAGAAAAAAGACATTGAAGCGCCTGATGAACGGAGCAATGCTTCGGAAACCATAGCCGCAGGCGATATTTCCGGAACATCATCTGTTATGCGGAATATTCGAACCAATATTTTCTAGCAATAACAAGTCTTCAGCACTCGAACTTCCTGTCCTTTCTGATGGATTCAATGGGTGCGTATGATCATCATTCATCAGCAGGTGGATTATCAGACGATGATGACCTTTTCTTCGTCATCCGTAATCCGTGATGTCGGTTTGCGAGCTGGAATGTTACACACTCGGTTTTGGGTCCCGAAATAGGACGTAACAGAAATGATTGAAATATTCATCGGAAGATAATTGCAGAACACTCTTGAATTGGAATCCAAATGAAGTCAGCCGATTCAATACCTGAATTTATTTTTAGAGAAAAAAGAGGGAGAAAGTTGTTATAAGAGCTTCATAATCCAGCAGTTATGGTGTTGTACAGATATGGTTTTTATCTGTTAATATACCAGACACACATGATAATTTACATCAGTGTAGGATACATTCATTTGTTAACCATAAGAAATTCGTATTCAGGGCTGTTCAAAATACGTATACATTCTGAAGATGACAAATGCAAAAGAAAAACACACCCATATCTTTGAGTCTGCTGAAGACCAAAAATTCTTCATCTGTCAACACTTTTTACACGAACTTTCAAGGAAATTTTTAAGAAATACTCTGCAAACTTGGGGGAAGGTAATGAACACAAAAAACGTAATGACTGTCAGATAAATAAGCAAAGTTTCAAACATGGTTGCAGTGAACGTACAAGTCAGCAAGAACAGAAAAGCAGCAAAAAATTCTGTCACAGAACAGCATACAAATAATAGATTGACGAAAAAATTGAGCATAATATTAAACATATTAAAATTTTGGGAGGAAGTAATTTTCATACCAGGAGACAATAAAATATTTGCACTCGGATTGCATAATAAATTTCAGCCTAAATGTCAAATTCTCAAATTTAGAGATTTTTCCTCACACCAAAAGTTTGCTAACCGATCAGTTTTGTTAACTAAGGGTTCACTGTGCTCACCTTGAAAAGATTTCCATGAGCATTGCGTGGATATTCTCGAGGGAATTCCTTCCAGAATTCACTGGGCATGAGATCAACTGGCAATGCGTCCAATCCATGTATGTGGCATACCCCCCCAGGTACAGAGAACACAACGTGAAGATACATAGCCGTGGACCCTGCAGCAGAATTCCCCTATACTGTACTACGAAATTGTTTCCCTTGATAATAATCGCCGGTATTACTCTCAAAAAACGTACTTTTTCGCGACGGATCACAGAAAAGAAACAAAGGATACAGGAACAACACTGGATTGATTTTGGAGCTTTCCTGAAGATTCCCGAGGAATTACAGACCATCATTTTCACATGCTCTTCGTCTTACCAAACGTGTAGCTATAATACTTCAATTTATGATTAAAACAACACAAGATAAAACTTCACTTATGAACACCATCAATAAGAAACATTTGTTCCTCCTCATTTGATTTCCCACTTCAGCAGGAACGTCGCGATATCAATTTTCCTTTCCTTCTGTTGATGCGAAACATCCTCTTGGCGACGTATTATGACCAGCATACAACACTAACTCAAGTACTGTAGAATGATTTCCAATATATTGTTCAGTTGAACTGCTCCGAACCGCCGATTTTCCCAAAGCCCTGGAGGCGCACTTTGTACGGTTTTAATCAGAGGAGACTAGAGAAAAATGTTCAAGCCGTACACCTTGCTCGAAGTCGTTTGTTTTACACCTGAAAAATTGCTTCTCAAATAATTGACTGATTTTATGAGATGTGAGAAGAACGACCAGGGATTTTTCTCCCCAACAAGCGCAAGCCTTTGTTAACAGTTAGGTAATAGGAACACAAATACAACAGCAAATATTCACAATAGAACTCAGGAATATGAACAACAGTTTTTAGCAAAAAATGCACAACAGTTTTCGCGGACTTAGACAATTTTGATGACGAAAGAACACGACGCAACGCAACGCAACGCTTCGACGGTAAAATTCGGACTGTGTTGACACCCCAAAAATCAGGGGCTTATATGCTGAAAAAAGGGGCGGGGGAGCATGGTACCTGCAGAGTATCCCAGCAGCTGGGTGTTGAGAGCAGAAAAACACCAGCTGCTGGTAGATTTTGAGACGAAAAATTGAGATGTTTGTGAAAGGATGCTTTTCCCGAAAAACCGGGTGTCTTTCAAATTGGCGGAGTTTTACAAGGCTGCGCATGTTTTGGGAGACAAGGATAAATTACTTTAGGAGGGAAAAAAGGGGGCATGTTTTTCCACAGCACACGTTTTGACGAAGTGCGGCAAATTGTTGTCAGTGTATCAAGTATCAGAAGAATACGACAACGGCCAGCAGCTGGCAAAATCTGGTCTTTCGTTTTGAGATAGTTGATTTTCTCGAGAGACGTCAGGGTTGGGGGGTTATTTGACCCGACGTTTTTCATAGTCCCAAGGATGGGCTGATGTGTTTTACTGACTCCTTAAATTGTTTTATTTTATGACCCTGTCAGATTTGAGATAGTTGATATTCTCGAGAGACGACAGGGATGGGGGGTTATTTGACCCGACGTTTTTCATAGTCCCAAGGATGGGCTGATGTGTTTTACTGACTCCTTAAATTGTTTTATTTTATGACCCTATCAGGGGGAAGTTTTGCAGCTGCAGGCGACTCGCCAAGTATTGCTTAATTTTAAAAATATTTTGTCAGTTTTTAGTTGTTCCTGTCTTCAATAGAAAAATTCCGCACAAGCTTTTTCTCACTTTGTATCCTCGACTTTTCCCGATCAGGATGCCGATTGGTCCCCAAAACTGGTCTCCTTGGTGGAGGCTCCATTTCCGCTGGCCTTCGAGCAAAGTGCGCGGGAAACATGTTTTGGGCCGCGCGGCACGTCACGTCAAAGGGAGTGTAAAATGAGCCCCATTACCCTCCGACTTGGCCAGTTCCAACTGGCACTAATTGCCCGTTTTTTAGCAAGGGAAGACGGGAGTGGGGTTTCAAGCGTGGAAGTCCCTTGAACCATGAAGGTCTCTGACGTCACGCGGCGCCGCACCCTGCTGCATTGGGCTTGAATTGTCTCCCTTTTTGCCTTGATTATTTCCTTCATCCCTGAACAGCCGGAGCCATCCTGATGATCAATTGAAAAAAAAATTATTTCTGCAGCGTTTTTTCATGACAGATTCTCAATACTGCATTGAGATTCAGTTGACACCATCAACAGACAAGGTCAAGGAAGAAGAAAATTGTGCCTTTATTTCCGGGGAAAAGGATTTCACCGGTAGGGTTACTTTCACATCAATCCTGTCTTCCTAAATAAAAATAAAAAGAAACAGGACAGTTGCAGTGATTTCCTCCCCCTGAGGCATTCAATCGCTGTAAATTAAAACGCTTTTAGGAAAAAGAAAGTATGGATGTAATCATACATTCAGTATAGCTCGCTTGATTACAAAAAAATTACGTCAATCTGATCGTGCACAGGTTATACATGAAAGTATGATAGTGACTTAATTATAGTCAAGTACAGTATTTGCAAAAAAAAGGGGGTACGTTAGACCTTCTAGACTGCTGTGTATATGCGCATGGCAAAATAATTCAACGTTTAGTGTAATGTGGTCAAGCATATCCTGGTACAGGAGATAAATTCTTTGTCCATTTTACCGCACTCCATATTTAATCATATCATTATATCTATACATTCTGCATACTTTTATATTTTTCATTCGGTACCAAGTTTGCATCAGACTTCATAGTTTGTCTGTATTCTGTGAATTTCTTGTGTGCTTGAGTCAAATGTAAAATATTTTTTTTAGGCTGCATGGTGATGATACTTAAATTGACTAATTATCAAATAACTGGCATTTTTCAATACAACGTTTAGGCAACAAAGTATTTTTTCTTGTCATTGACTTATTATCAACGTTCCTTACAGCGAATTTTGTCTGATCCCCAGCAATTCCTTGTAGAAAGGATAAAGTGCACTTGTAATAGTAAAAATTTGACATCTGCAATGAGGAAGACCATGAATTGAATACCATTTATTGTAGAAATATATTTTCAAAATTACTGGAGAAGTGGGTAATGGATTTTGGCAGTTGTCCGCGGCGTGGCGGTAATTCTACCCAATATTCTGCTGGCATTTTACTCTCCGATACTTCATCCAACTCATAGATGGCGTTGGCTCCCGTCATATCGCCTTGTACAATCCGCGGAGGTACAGCAAGTCCTGTCCGGCCATTTTGTGATTTTTTGGATTTCAAATATTGCATTTTTACTACATTATGGTCAGTAAAGATCCACATGCAGTTTGGCCATAAGATTTTTCACGCAGAAATTGGAACAGACGAATTGTTTGTCTCGCTAATTCCAGAAAAAATATCCGAATACAGTATTAATCAGTGTTTTGGAAAAATTTTGAACATTTTCAATCCTCACAATGGGAGATGCTCAAGCAGTTTTATTACCATTGAATAAAAGGTCACGAGTTCATCTCAGAAGCAGAAACCAATACCAAAATGTCTTGGAATGTATTTTTTTCATATGAACTTCACAAAAATGATTTTTCAAAGAAAGAGGGAATTAAACTTTGTAATTGATATACTTATCCGATGTACAGCAAATATATTATCTCTGTGGTACTGTAAATACTTGTTACCTGCCTGCTGATGAGCAACACGCTAAAGATTTCGATGGTCTCATAAATCATCAGACCTCAGATGGAAAATAAAAAGTTCACAAATATTTTTTCCCTAAAATGTAATCTCACGCTTTATGACAGCCAAAAAACAACACAAGCATACTGCGTCATCTGCGATGTTGTAGAACTTAAATTATGCTGGCATCGAACGAAGAGAGAAAAACGTAAAAATAATTTTTTCAGAAATACGGGTCCTGGAATTATTTTTCGTCACACGTCAACTGTTATAAGTCATTAAAAAAGGTTTTCCCCAGGGATTTGTTTTCAATTCGTTTTCCATTCCTTGTGTGAACACGAGGAATCATTTTACAAGGTTTCCACATTATAAATTCATTATTCCAACGTGCTGTGACAAGTTGAATAACTTTAAAATTTTTATTTCATGCATGGCAGAAAATTGGGAATTGAAACCTCACTGAGCATTAAAAAAATACGCAGGAATAATACTGGACATATAAACCAATTTGCATTCGACTACGCGAACTCCACAAATTTCATGTATACACTTTTTACAATATTGCCAACGAATCAAAAATATCTTTTGCTTGCATTACAACGAACAATCGCATTCAGGGTTTGGGGTCGGATGGGTGCGTCCCAAGAAAGAAATTACAAGAGGAAAAAGTAACACCGGGTTTAATCGTTTCGGAAACCACTGATTTGTCTGGTACCCCGTCGGATGGTACCTCTGGCACAGACTTCTCAGCCATATTTTCCTGTGCTGATGATGGATCTTCTGGTGGATTCATCATTGGGCTCGGAACAACAGTAGGTCCTGACGTGTTCGAGGATGATGCATCTTCCTGTCTGTTTGCAGAAACTTCAACTGTGATGTCTTGAATGTCAGTTTGATGAGCACTGGAAGCAGAAGTGCTTGTGCTCGGGTATCGACATAAGACATAGTAAAGGGATTCCGATTTGTAAGTAGAGCTTGGCTTGTGGACGACATTTCGGGTGAACGCTTGCAACTCAAAGCCCCAATCTCTCAGTTGATTCAGCACCTGCATTTTTTTTAAAGAAAAAAGAACGTGGCTGACACAACACATCGATCGGCGACTTTATCGGGCACTTTTAAATCAAGAAAAATAACCACATTCCTCCAAAAGTTTGTTCTACTTGAATTGGAACGAGACTGCTTAAACCTATACACTATTCCCTTTCTGCCAGGATCGAATTGGGAAAAGGTGTGTTATGCTGGAAAAAAATAATCTTCAACAGAATTTGTTTGAAAAATAACTTATTCAACTCGCCTCATAGTGAGGTCTCTTGTAAAAGGCGCCGCGTTTGACACGGACGGCCGCTCGAGGAAATTCCTCCCAGAACTCCAATGGCATTTGATGATCTTGCACTGAATCCAGCCCTTGGAGTGTGTAATAGGATGGACGTGGCTGGTGATAAGTTGTGGCGCCGGAAAAAGAACCGGCGAACGCTGAGACTGGCGGCTGCTGGTGATATGTTGTGGCGCTGGAAAAAGAACCGGCGAACGCTGTGACTGGTGGCTGATGGTGATATATTGTGGCGCCGGAAAAAGAATTAGCGAACGCTGAGACTGGTGGCTGCTGGTAAACTGGTCCCGTATGACGAGGAGGGTCTTCAACCATTAACTCCAGATAAATAGCTTTCGCTTCGAACTTCCTCTTATTACCAACTTTTCGATCTTCCTCCATAGCAAAAACACTCGCGCGAAATCCAGTTCACAGTGAAAATCTTTAGAAAAAAAAAAAAAAGAGAAAGTAATTTTGAGCATCCATAAACAGGGTGCAGGAGAAAATCCCTTTGGCCTAAAAATCTCGCGGGGTCCGAAAATCAAAAAACATGAATCGATGTGATTTGTACACAATGTCTAAAATCATTGAAAAAATCTAAATGCAGTTTGACATCAGCTCTGAATAATCAATGTCAAATACATGATAAATATCGTTAAAACGCATTTTCTAAATTTAAAGAATTTTATTACTCCACGATTTCCACGCAGAGGCCATTATAAGGAAAAATAAATGCACTGATTTTTTGTCGCCATCTTCTGTTGACATTTTATACACTGTTACAGCCCAGACACACTATTTAGAATAGTACATGGGGCTTTCGTTCCTGCGAAATTTTCGAACCAAGCGAGATTTTTAGATGGAGCAAATAAATATCCCGGGATGACCGTGCAAGACTTTCACTAAATGAACAAATCGCAAAATTTCAAGTTAAACACACAAAGTAAATGAACTAAAAGACCATGCATTTTTCCGGAACAATTCGCGCTTTCCTCACTTCAGCAGAAATGCCTCAAAATAAACCTTTCATTTGATGATATAATTAGAACTACGTATAGTTTATAGAATTAAAACTACTGTATATAGGGGTATACCCGGTCGAATGCGAACGAATGAAAGTCTCGCTGTTGAGTTGCACATGAGATGAATACTGTATATATACCACGAATGGACAAGGCCAAGAAAAGCGAAAGTTCTCCCAGCATTCATCCCCAGGAAACTATGGTCCTAGGAATGGTTTCCTACTAGTTTATCCCACATTGTCCAACCCAAAAGGATTAAACCGTCTGGTCCTTCCCCAGGAGGCTGGGAGGGGGTCCGTTTTTGCTCCTTTCATTCTCCAATTGCCAGGTACAGCAGTAACTATGCTCTGTTTTTTGGGATCTTGCGTTTACTTCTGTAATATTCTGTTATTAATATTTTCTTATCCTGTTAGCATGTTCGTATAACACTTCCTTCAGCCGTTGACTGTAAGAATTTTTTCATGATCCACTTCCAATTCCATGCCATTTATTTATTTATCTATTTTCCTCTTCATCAACCAGGAGTTCCATTTAAATTCTATTTATCAAATGTTGGAACTGGGACAAGGTCAAGGCAATTTTTTTTACACTAATCAAAGCAGACGTGTGCTGAAGATATGTTCTCATGTTTTGCGGATAAATAACCAAACTGTATTCCTCATAAGTTGTACTCCTGTAGAAAGCATTCAAAGAATTGGTGGACTTTGTATTTAGGCGTATTTAGTATTCCTTATATGTACCTGAGATTTGGAAAGAAAGTCATGGTACCCCTTTCAAAAATACCTTTTAACTTCATGCACAATTTCAGGGGTCTTGTGCCATGGTGCCTGGCGCGCATTCCTGAGGCTGGTGCCCAAATCCCCTTTCTTCTTGAATGGCCGGACCAGCTTAATCTGTCTACTAACCACAATGGAAAATAAGCTAGTAGGAAACCATTCCGGACACCCTGGGGAAGGACCAGACGGTTTAATCCTTTTGGGTTGGACAATGTGGGATAAACTAGTAGGAAACCATTCCTAGGACCGAAATACATTTATACCTGGAGGTCAAAAGTATTACACTTCTTTTGAAAAACAAGGATTACTTACACTGTTGGCACAGTGTGGACAAAGTGGAAAACCAACCAAGAAAGGCTCACTTCTGGTAGTCAGAAGATGGGGCCCAAGTATTTTCGGGCCTGATTAGGCTGCGTCTTAATCCCCTTTGTGATTCCCATTGGCAGGTCAACAGGTAAGCTGTGACGAAACAGCTTACCCCTTTTGTCATTTGTCAAATTTTGTCCATGCATTTTGGAATAAGAGAGAAATTTAAAACTCTCCAATTTTTAAAAATTGTTTTTCCTCTGAAAAGACATGAAGAGAATGATACCAAATAACCTAGTTTCAAGAATATTTCTATTAAAAAAAGTAAGAAGGCATGCCATTGGAACTTCAAAAAATAAAAAATAAATTGCAGCTTTAGCTATAGGACTCTGGCCTTAACAATGAATATTTCAATGATTCAATGAATATGTATTACTTTTTCATGTTAGTTTGTTTGACACTACATTATGATTGTCTGGACAAAAGAGAAAAAATAAATACTGTTTTTATGTGACTCGAAGGTTACACATTTAATTACTGCTCACTGATGAGAAACACTGATTAAATTTATAAAATGCCCAATCAATGTTAAGGACAAAGTGCAATTTTTTTCTTTTTTCCAAGTTCCAATAGCATGCCTTCTTATTTTTTTTTAATAAAAATATTCTTGTACTAGGTTATTTGGTAACATTCTCTTCATGCTTTTCAGAGGAAAAACAATTTTTAAAAATTGGAGTTTTAAATTTCTCTCTTATTCCAAAATGCATGGACAAAATTTGACAAATGACAAAAGGGGTGAGCTGTTTGGTCACAGCTTACCTGTTGACCCACCGGGTGACAAGCATCCGGTACCTGGTAAACCACGCAGGTTGAAAACAAGGCAAGAAGGGCTTAAGCCTACAAAATCCTCTCTGGCGCCCTTCTGAGGTTGGGGTCTACCGCCAGTCTTGCCAACAATATTTCAGTAAAAATCGGCACTCCAGGTGCCTCAAAAATCTGGGGAAATTTTCGAAGCTTTCCCTTTCCATTATTTACTTCAGTTTAATTCCGATGCCTTACCAAATGCGAGTAGCTTTTTTGATCCGAGCTTGTATGAGTACAGTATTTACAATGAGGGATGTATCTATTTTGACACTGTGGTTCTTCCTTCCCATGAAGCTTCACTTCTCATTTTCTTGTGAAGCAGAATCAAAGTAACACATTCTTGAAAAGTCCATATACTGTCCTTGTTTGCATTCCTTATCTTTTCGTCATCTGATGAAAGCACCTCTGAACATGCAGATGAATAACCACGATTTATTCATTAGGCATATTATTCTTCAAATTTGGCTTGTGGTTGAAAATTCTTTAATTGATGGAAATTTCTGTGGTTTCCGTCATCTGCAGAAAATCAATTTAGATTCTATGTTGCCGGCGGCTGCAAAAATAAATTTTCTTTATTATCAAGAACGAAATCGAAAGAAATGCGGGAAAAGAGTTAAATCTGTGAAAAGAAACATATTGAGAAACAGTGGTCACTGACTGCCGGATTTTTTTCAGCTTTTTGGCGGTTATTCTCTCCCATTACTGATCAATTCTGGGAATCTATTTGATCAGTTGTTCCTTTAAAATATTTTTTTATTCCTGATACCATAGATTTAGTCCCGCGTGATCGGCGTATGGAAGATCAGCCCGGAGAAAACACGTTCAAAAATTCAGAAGAGGGGTGAAGGGGGAACATTGACAAGTGGGATGCTGAAGGGCTCCTGTGGTGCACTAATAATTTCCACTCGAATTAATTTCAGCAATATCTAGTCATGTCATTCAGAGAAAAACGTGTTAGCAGTGGGTCATTGAGAGCCAAGGCCAGCACCAAGCAGCACCCCTGCACCAGGAGAGCCCTGTACCATCCTACTTGTCTCTTTTTCCCCGTGGATGCATTAAAATTATTGCATCCTGCTTTTCCGTAATTAAAAGCAATGTTCCCTTCTTTGATATTCTGTAATAAATACACCAGAAGCAAGAGTAGAGTTCCTTCTGGTGAATTCAGCGGGGAAGTAGAAGTTTGGTAACTCTGGGGGTAGATGGCCCCCATTGTTTAAAAAAAAGGGGTGGTCAACATTCCTGGACAGCTTAAGCTGGCTGAAACCTCTTGCGTCGTTTTCTCCTGGTTGATCTTCCATACGCCAAGCATCCCACCTACATTAATTCAACCTATCCTCCAAAGCCCTTCTTAATGAGTTTATTAATCCTCTCATTTTTCCAAGACAAGCATCTGACACATGGACTTAATCCCTATCTCGCGCGCCAAGCTTTAGACCTATCCTTTTTGTGTGGACCAAAGAAAACAGCTGCAAAGTTAAATAACAATTTTATTTCAAACAAATTCATAAAATAATAAAATGAACTGAAAATTGAAATGGTAATAACAAACAATCCAAGGTACGGTTCAGTGCAGTAAAAACAGAGAGAAAAAATGCCAAAAATTTCAATGATTATCACAAGCAGCTGCTTTTTTGCAGCTTTTTGATCTTTCTTCATAACTACAGAGTCTGGTGTACTGTACACAATGCTCTCAATATAAGAGCAGGGGTTGCGCAAATGAAATTTGCTGAACAGCTGATGAATTCTATTTGACTTTTCAATATACTTGGGATTCGTATGGGGATGTGGACCACCTAACTCCCTGTCAACAAGTTTCGATGTCGTTTTCAACCAAACCCCATACACACTTCCAACAAAATGCCAAAAATTAGGATGAGGCGTTTTGAAATAATTTTTCAGAGCCGCATGCCAGCTTTCAACATGGTTATTTGTTTGAACTTCCAACATTGAACCAATCCCAGTACATATGAGGGAACAATTTTGCGCGATTACCCAAGTTCATCAGCCACACTGGCATAAAATAAGTAACAATTATTTTTATGACTCAAAGATTGCTTATGAATTTTGGCAAACAAATTTAAAAGAAATGCCCGTTCATTCCCCTGGGCACCAAACCAAGAGCAATTAGAAGTTTGATTAAATACCAGAAGTTAGGTTTGGACATATACACCGGCTCATACTTGTCAGCTATGCGCAGCCAAATACATTGTGCATAATGAAAAAACAGCCCCCAATGGTAGCACAAGGGAACATCATTTGAATAGTTAGTAAACTGCTTTCAAAATCACAAACAAACACAGCGTTAATTGGGATTGGGGGCATAATCCTGGCTGCCATAGCAGTTTGAATTAACCTAAACATAGTCTGGTAATGCTTGTAAATCCACTGACGTCATTGTGGTGCATATATTGTCTTGAAGCACCATGTCCCAAGATTCTTGAGATTTTGAAAATCTTTGAATTTTTTGGTGCAATAATGGATTATTTCAATGTTGAACTTCAAACCAATGACCATGGTTTTCTTGCTGGTGGCTTCATTTATCTGAAGCAACACGTGCTGTATTCCAATGGCAACATTGCTGTACATTCTCAAAATTGCTTGACAACTGGCTCTAGTGCAAAGGGTCACTTACAAGAAGGGAAGTTTTTCTACAAAGATAGTATGTCTGATGACACTCACCAACATGATCAGCCAGAAATAGAAAAATATAAAATGAAATTGCTGGTTAAGTCATTGGTACTTGATTTCAAAAATATGGATCAACCTGTTTTGCAAATTTTGTGAAAATGTTTGTCAAGAAGTAAGTCATAAACCCACTTTGCAATATGTTGCACGTTATTATTTCATTTTTTAATTTATAGATTATTGATGACTGCGGACTCACTGGCATTGAGAGAAATGAATTTACTTCTTGACAATCTTTGAGTCATGAAAATAATTGTTACTTATTTTATGCCAGTGTGGCTGATGAACTTGGGTAATCCCGCAAAATTGTTCCCTCATATGTACTGGGATTGGTTCAATGTTGAAGTTCAAACAAATAACCATGTTGAAAGCTGGCATGCGGCTCTGAAAAATTATTTCAAAACGCCTCATCCTAATTTTTGGCATTTTGTTGGAAGTGTGTATGGGGTTTGGTTGAAAACGACATTGAAACTTGTTGACAGGGAGTTAGGTGGTCCACATCCCCATAAGAATCCCAAGTATATTGAAAAGTCAAATAGAATTTGTCAGCTGTTCAGCAAATTTCATTTGCGCAACCCCTGCTCTTATATTGAGAGCATTGTGTACAGTACACCAGACTCTGTAGTTATGAAGAAAGATCAAAAAGCTGCAAAAAAGCAGCTGCTTGTGATAATCATTGAAATTTTTGGCTTTTTTTTCTTTGTTTTTACTGCACTGAACCGTACCTCAGATTGTTTGTTATTACCATTTCAATTTTTAGTTCATTTTATTATTTTATGAATTTGTTTGAAATAAAATTGTTATTCAACTTTGCAGCAGTTTTCTTTGGTCCACACAAAAAGGATAGGTCTAAAGCTTGGTGCGCGAGATAGGGATTAAGTCCATGGGTCAGATGCTTGTCTTGGAAAAAGGAGAGAATTAATAAGCTCATTAAGAAGGGCTTTGGAGGATAGGTTGAATTCACACCGGTGGGATGCTTGACACCCCACCCGCAGAAGGGAATCACAAAGGGGGAAGGGAATCACAAAGGGGATTAAGACGCAGCCTAATCAGGCCCAAAAATATTTGGGCCCTATCTTCCCTACCCCCTTATGCCTTTCTCAATCCTCTTCAGCACTGTTCCAAAATTTCAGCAAAACCCAGGCTTACCAACAGTTTTTTTCAGTAAAAAATCAGCAATCAGCTGCCTATTGAAAAACACATGAAATTGATACCAGTGCACCCTGGTGTATGTGTCAGATGCAGTTTTTTCAGTAAGAAATCTCGAATCGGACAGTACATGGCATTTCACCTCAACATATTCCATATTTTCTTATGTACCCAATCATTCAAAGAAATATTTGAGGGACAATAAATGCATAATTGGCTTCTACGAATGGTCACGAATATGAAGTTGACCAGCAGAGGAGTCAATTGAAGCGGTCCATGCAAGACGGGGAACAAATCATGTCCCATGAGGTTTAACAGACGACTGTGAACATAATTAGTTGATTCACAGGGTTGTTGATGCATTGCATCTTTTCTATAAAAAAAAACTGCGAGAAATGCTTAAAATTAACAGGTTTATTGATGCTTCATTACATTCAAAGACCGATTATGTTCGATTTTCTCACATCTTTTGTGGAGCAAAGAAGCAGAGCTATTCACTGAATTTTCATATTAAGTAAATAAAAGAAACACAATTCCAAGACCTATACCAAAAGTTAGGAACCTAACAATAGTTACATCAGAAGGGAAAGTTGAGCTGTGAAATCATTAAAATAGTACACAGATTACAGTATACACAAAATGCAGGGATGAAGGCTCCAAATGAAGGCTACATCTTTCCCAGGCTTCCTCACCTTTCTTTTGAGAAAGATGAGGAAGTGAAGGTGGGATTCTATTGAGGAAGATAATCCCTAAACCTCCCAAACCCTTGGAAGGAATTATAAAACCATTGCACTTACACAATTTCATAATCCACTAGATTTTTATTCCTTCCAGACAGTTGGAAGGGTAACCCATAGAGACAATATTACAATTTTGTAGCACTCATTGGGATTTTTGTGACTAGGGGATTTTTAGACCATGCGAGATTTTCTGGTCTATGGGATTTTTGGCCTCCTAGGATTTTGGGGACGCGGGATTTTTTCTCCCAGGGGATTTAATCATGGAGCCATCACAAATATGTCTAAGTTTATTTCTTCAAAACAATTGCAGAATGGTCGGATGGAAGTGTGAATATAGCTCAGCCATGCCGAATTTCAAATTTTTTCTGCAAAAAATGAAAAAAGCTTAGCCGCGATAAAAAAAAACCTTTTTTCAAAGGACATCAGTTCATCGATGATGAATCATGGTTTCAACCGAGTACTGGAAATAATCACACGGAAAAAATATGTAAGATCTTACATTCATATCAGTTTATTTTCCAGGATCATCGACAGAAACACGTGAGAGGCCCAAATGATCGAAGCATTACTGCACGCGAAAATTTAATGAATATACTTAAAGTATTTATACATAATGGCAACATTCGGCAGCGAACACAAAACGGTATATTACATATTTTAAAAGCCAAATAGTGGGTTTCCAAGTCAAGCCAGAAATCTTATTTCTAAAGAAAGGACGCTTCCAGCAGTCAAGGAAATAATTTCGGTTGACGACAGAGTCAAAAAACTCAAATCCCAGTACGCGAAAAAAACACAATTTTCGAGATGAAATGAATCGCTTAACGCCTTACGGTTTTGTTGCGAGAAAAAACTTGCAAGAAGAAAATATACATTGAAGCGCCTAATGAATGGAGCGATGCTTCGGAAACCATAGCCGCAAGCAACATTCCGGGGACATCAACTGGTATGCCGAATATTTGAACCCATATTTCTTGCAATAACACCTCTTCAGCACTCGTACTTTAATTCTGATGGATTCGATGGGTGCGAATGATCGTCAGCAGGTGGATTATCAGACGACGATGCTTTTTTCTTCGTCATCCCTAATCCGTGATGTATCCGTTATTTGCGAGCTGGAATGTTACACGCTTGGTTTCGGGTCCCGGAAGAGGACATAACAGAAGTAATCATCTTTTTTGCCAGGAATGAGATTCCCGAGTGAATTGCAGAACGCTTTTGAACTGGAATCCAAATGAACTCAGCCGATTCAATACCTGAACTTATTTTAGAGATAAAAAGAGGGAGAGAGTTTTTACACGAGCTTCATAATCCAGTTATGGTGTTGTATTGATATGCTTTCATCTGCAAATCTACGTTGACTCACATAATAACTTCCATCAGTGTAGTATACATTCAGTTGTAAACCATTATAATTTCGTATTCGGGGCTGTTCAATATATACATTTCGAAGATGACGAATGCGAAAGATAGAGAAACTTGTATCTTTCAAATCTGAAGACCGAACATTCATTTGACAACAGTTTTTACACAAACTGTTCATGCAAATTTTGAGTAATACTATGCAAACTTGGGGGGGGGGGGGGGGGG
>CAJPEX010002645.1:0-36851 GCA_905338405.1 Notodromas monacha
CATTATTTATATTTATAATATATTTATTCATGTTGTACTTCCTGGCCCGCGACGAAACCTGGGTTGCGCAGCAGCAAGTTCATGGACCTGGAACGCGGCAAGTTTGGTCAAGAATAATTTCACAAAACTATTATTCTCAATCAGGTATTTTGCGTTTTCACATTTTATTATTTCTTTTTAGAAGCCTTATAGGGGCCAGAGAAAGTCATAGTGAAAGTCTTTGGGTTCTTTCTTCTTTCAGTTTTCATTCGGTCGTTTATTTTGCCTCCTGAACGAATCAGGCAGTTTTAATTATGGTTTCAAAATTCTGACTGTCATTTTTTCCAGGAAAATTTACTGTTACTCAATGCAAACTTGTTGAAAATGTCTGTTTCCAACAATAACTCAATGAGATTTCATAAACAGCGGTCGGAAGTGTTATCGTTAAAGAAAAAATTGAATCCATTGATTAACGGTCGTTGAAGTACGGTACATTACTTTCATTGTCTTGTCTGAAACACGTCCGCACTTGTATGAAGGAATAAAAAAAAATAAACTTCTACTAGTACAGTATTCCAATATTCTATTAATGTCTTTAACTGAATTCCAACGCATGTAGAACTCTTTTTTTATCCCAAGACATAAATTGGTAGTAAAGTATACAGTACTCGTATGTGGATTTTTGTTGAAGAATGTCTAAAGTAGTTTTCAGCATCATAAATATAGGCTTTCCTCAAGTTCGATTGAGGAAGTTCAGCGAGTCGACGACTTTCCCGCACTTGATGACTCATTTTTATCTAAATTTCGACCTCATTATCTCTGCCAAACAATGACCAAGAGCAAGCATCTAATTATTTGCGAGTTCCTTGGAAAATTTTCCCACTACACAGCTGAAAGGAAAAGCATGATGTTGTAGTGTGAATAAATAGGGAAGAAAGGTGATATTGTTTTTTCGAAAGTGGATGGTGGGAATTTAATAAAGGCATGCATGTTGATGGCAGAGCTTTTATAAAGGGTAAAAACTGGGTTGATTAACTCTTTCTGTGTTGATCGTAATGCGATTTTCGTTCTCAGCCAAGTGCAACATATAAGCAGAACAAACACAAAGCAAGGATTGTTTATTTGTTAGAAGAATGAAGCACACACAAAAATTCCAAGATTTAAAAGACAGATTTTTGGAGTGTTTCTGGGTTAGAATGAAACTCGGGTCACGTCTTTCACACGTCGTCATGGATGATTTGAGTCTAACGGACCTCAAGATTCGAAATTGGCAAGTGCAAAACGTTTCGATATGAAAAACATTTTCAGAATTGCATACTCGTAATAAAAGACCAATTTCAAAGCGAAGGACTTCAATTTTTCATTCTTTGAAACTTGAAGTTGTGATTTTTTTTGTGTGTGTCACGGGTTCACGTAGTTTTCTCATTTATTGTTGCCTGTCCACGCCTATAAATTATATTCATGTGACCTTGCTTTGTTCTCTGCATAGACAATGAATCGGTCGTTAGTTTTATGTGCCTCGGGGAAAGTTTAGAAAAAAANTCAACGCATTCAGGAAGATTTTCTAAGAGTTTTCGGGACGTTATTTCAACTCGATGAAGCATTAACCTCAGCATTGACACGTCTGCATATTTGACTCGATTTTATATCGTAAAATTAATCGAAGTCAGAGAGCAATTGTTTCTCTCATTTATGAAACTGATCTTAGAAGTTATATTTTAGTGTTCGGGGTTTCCTAAATTTTAATACGTGCCGGGGTTTTTTGCCATTTTTATCTTTCGAAAATAAAAAAAATTTGCAATAGCCCTATATTTGAATGAATTTGGGGAACAACTTCAAAACTTCGAGGAAACGTAAATTATTTGGTGAATTTTCGTTTTCCTCAATTCATCCAATAATGAAGCAACCAATTCAATGACTGGTGAAAATTGCATTGCTCATTAAAATTTTAAAATTGCTTCAGGTGAAGGCAAGATGACAAAATTTCTAATATTTTTCCATAAACATTGATTAACCAGAAGAAGGCGTTCAAATTGGAAGTTATTTTTCCGTCTTTTTTGCACAAGGTTCACTTTCTATGTGATAAAATCCTGACAATGCATTTATGAGGTACAGTATAGGAAAAAGATTATACATCTTCGAATTTTTTTTTACTTTACGATGGATAATCGAGTTTCCTATATTTATTTGAAACACATTTTTTAAAGTTCTTGTGCAGTTTCTGTGGTTGTTGAAATTGTAAGACTCACAGTGTTTTGCCAGTTTCTTTTTATGCTCGCCTTTCATTTAAAGAAACAAAATTAGCAATTAATTTGGCATTCTTAATGAGAAGGTGAACTATCTAGATTTTTGTTTTGTTTTACCATGGATAATCGACTTTTCGCTATTAATTAGACAAGAATTTTCCGGGGTCTAATGGAGTTTCTTGGGCTTTTCAAGTTTCAAAACGTTTAGTTTTTTGTCCTTTGTATTTTTGAGCATTTGAGAAAATTTGCTAATGAATTTTAAAAACAGATGGACTCGCTCGGCAACGAAATCCAAGACAAATTCGTTGCAGAGAGAATTTCGGTGTAGAGAGCTTCTCTAACATGTGTAGATAATCTTAAGGAACCAGACAAAATTCCTAATACTGAGAAAATCAGCGTGGACAAGATTGCTGTAGAAGAGATTCCATCTGCATTTATTAAGAAAAGTAGGTGAATTATCTGTATTTTTTATTTTATTCGCAAACGAATTTAAACATAGACGCTGGAGGCGACAGGTGCAAACCCGGCCCCCAAGAACGACACCGACGACCACCAAGAAGAAAACGTCGACGACCAAGGACGACATCGTCGTCGGAGAAGACCGCAATCGCGTCAGAGCCAAGGGCGTCTGGGGAAAGTGACGGAAGAATCAACACAAACACACGAGAACAACGAAAAGAAATGGAGGAATGGATTTTATTCAATCAATATAGACCATAACCAAAAAAAAGAAGAATCAATTTCTGTCCAATCGTCGATGTTGAGGTCTATTGGAGCAGGAGCTCGTCATGACAATCTTAGAATTCCTTTATTTTGAGATTATCCAGACGCAAACCCGAAAACAATTCGTTAAGGGTCGTCGGGTTGCATCGGAAACGGTTTTATTTTTCCAAGGTTACCGACGCTAAAAAAGGAGCCAACTGCTGCTCTTTGTCAAAGGGTTTTAAATGTTGTTCGACTTGCAAATAAAAATGTTTTAAGAATTGCTCATGTTTCAAACAAACACCGCTACCACTCATCTGGAATAACGAAGATTTGAAAAAGAACGGCAGTTCACCTGCGCTGCCTTAGGTAGCGTCTGTTTTCTCACAAACCACGCAGATGTCGCAGCTCAAAATGCCAACGAAACCACAAAACGCTCAAAAATAGGAAAATTCAAACGAACTATCAACAAACCGATGGAGCATAAAAATTAGATCACAATCCGGATAACCGAAACTGAATGCTTAAAAATCCATAATTCACCCAAGCAAGAACAGAACTTAATTTTTTTCACTGCTGGCGTGGTAGTCAAAAATGTATTTGGAATATACTGCTATTGCTGCCAATTGAAACATGGAATTAATTTTGTTACCCGAGATTGTGCTAAATAAAATGACAGAATTTAGCCAAGGGTCCAATCCGGCCTATTTTGTCTACAGTACTTCATTTATTTCTTATCTTATCTGTCTTGGGACTACATATCGATCACTAGTATTTTTTAAATACTAATATATACTAGTACTACTATTTTTAAATACTAAACATCACTGTATTTTTTAAAATCATGCAAACCTGTTTTGGGCCGTTTTCTCCGAACACCTTTGAGCTAAAAATAGCGTGATTAAGGCTCGAAAATGACATAAAAAATTATAAAGGATCATTTTCGACTGGAATTACACGTTGATAACCTTGTTAACTTGAGCTTTACCTCTAAATAATGATCTGATCTTTTAAAAAATAAGTTTGGAATTTATCTTTCTGTTTTTTTTTCAAGATTTATAGCCGACGCGTTTTTTCTTGTACATTCGATTTCCTTATTGCTCGCATTTCGGAATAAAGTAATACAGACAGGGAAGGTTCATAAGTTGAATTATATGCTTCACTTTCCACCGTTTCAAACGGTTATAGGTGAATCAAATTTTATCTTGAATATTTTTCATCATGTTTTGACTTCGTTCGGATTTTTGTTAATCCAGGTTTGACCCTTTTTTGCTTCACAGACATCAGAAATAAGGAAATGAAGTTAAAGAATATGGGTATTAATATACAGTGTGTCCCTCACTTGCGGACACCTTGAAATGCAGACAATTTGACACTGGGACATTTATTTTTCAATAAAAAATGCATTTACAGAGGCACAACAGACAGACTCAACATGTGGACATTACATGATAAAATTGCCAATAATTTTCAGGAAAATTGACTTTTATTAGGCTTAATTGCAAGAAACAAATATTTCCAACCCTAAGATCTATGCAAGATAAACTTCTTTGATATTTCTCCCATCATTTTTCCATCCATTCAGCTAATTACAAGAATTAACCACAGCATAAAAGGACTTCCTTCTCTCTTTATTGTCACTTGAATGTTATTTTACAGATGCCAGCCTTTCAATGTACTGTACAGAGGTACACAATTCAATGCACCAAATGTTCTTATTGAGTTTAAAAGATATTCACTGAATCAAATTCAAGAGGCAAACAAAAATTTTTTTCATGGAATTCTGAAGAATATTTCTTCCATAAAACACCAACTAAAAATTATACAATGTAAGTCTATATGGGAAACAAGACCCAACTTAGGGACACTCTTGATGTACCAATTATTTCCTTATCTGGGGGTCTCACATACAGTACATGGCACAACTTATTGTTGAAACCATTCAAAATTTAACACAAACTTACAAATTGGTCCGAATTGAATCTATGTCAAGAAACCCTTTTCCATGAATCAAATAAGACGAGTTTTTCAAAATTACCAAAAAAAATTATGAACCAACCCTCGGATATACCTTTCAAAAGAACAAAATCTCCTATTGACCATTGAATGTCAATATCCTGAAAAACAACTATAAAGTTTTTATTTGGATTCAAGTGCATGTTTTTTTTCTAAACTTTCCCCGAGGCACATAAAACTAACGACCGATTCATTGTCTATGCAGAGAACAAAGCAAGGTCACATGAATATAATTTATAGGCGTGGACAGGCAACAATAAATGAGAAAACTACGTGAACCCGTGACACACACAAAAAAAATCACAACTTCAAGTTTCAAAGAATGAAAAATTGAAGTCCTTCGCTTTGAAATTGGTCTTTTATTACGAGTATGCAATTCTGAAAATGTTTTTCATATCGAAACGTTTTGCACTTGCCAATTTCGAATCTTGAGGTCCGTTAGACTCAAATCATCCATGACGACGTGTGAAAGACGTGACCCGAGTTTCATTCTAACCCAGAAACACTCCAAAAATCTGTCTTTTAAATCTTGGAATTTTTGTGTGTGCTTCATTCTTCTAACAAATAAACAATCCTTGCTTTGTGTTTGTTCTGCTTATATGTTGCACTTGGCTGAGAACGAAAATCGCATTACGATCAACACAGAAAGAGTTAATCAACCCAGTTTTTACCCTTTATAAAAGCTCTGCCATCAACATGCATGCCTTTATTAAATTCCCACCATCCACTTTCGAAAAAACAATATCACCTTTCTTCCCTATTTATTCACACTACAACATCATGCTTTTCCTTTCAGCTGTGTAGTGGGAAAATTTTCCAAGGAACTCGCAAATAATTAGATGCTTGCTCTTGGTCATTGTTTGGCAGAGATAATGAGGTCGAAATTTAGATAAAAATGAGTCATCAAGTGCGGGAAAGTCGTCGACTCGCTGAACTTCCTCAATCGAACTTGAGGAAAGCCTATATTTATGATGCTGAAAACTACTTTAGACATTCTTCAACAAAAATCCACATACGAGTACTGTATACTTTACTACCAATTTATGTCTTGGGATAAAAAAAGAGTTCTACATGCGTTGGAATTCAGTTAAAGACATTAATAGAATATTGGAATACTGTACTAGTAGAAGTTTATTTTTTTTTATTCCTTCATACAAGTGCGGACGTGTTTCAGACAAGACAATGAAAGTAATGTACCGTACTTCAACGACCGTTAATCAATGGATTCAATTTTTTCTTTAACGATAACACTTCCGACCGCTGTTTATGAAATCTCATTGAGTTATTGTTGGAAACAGACATTTTCAACAAGTTTGCATTGAGTAACAGTAAATTTTCCTGGAAAAAATGACAGTCAGAATTTTGAAACCATAATTAAAACTGCCTGATTCGTTCAGGAGGCAAAATAAACGACCGAATGAAAACTGAAAGAAGAAAGAACCCAAAGACTTTCACTATGACTTTCTCTGGCCCCTATAAGGCTTCTAAAAAGAAATAATAAAATGTGAAAACGCAAAATACCTGATTGAGAATAATAGTTTTGTGAAATTATTCTTGACCAAACTTGCCGCGTTCCAGGTCCATGAACTTGCTGCTGCGCAACCCAGGTTTCGTCGCGGGCCAGGAAGTACAACATGAATAAATATATTATAAATATAAATAATGAAAGAATAACCAGTCAGTGCCCCGATCACTCGGCCCTATCGTCAGCCATCAATTACGCAACCACGAATCAGGTTGGCCAAAGGAAAAAAAAAGGTGACACGAGTGGCGGCCAACTCATCGTTATGCTTTCTGGGACAGCAACGAATTGGAATTGTCCATGTTGAATAATTTCAGGAAATGAAAATATAGAGCAAAACAGGCCGAGTATTTTACGAAATCCGTTTTGCATTTATATTCCTCACAAAATTAATTTTTAAAAATCGTTTGGGTATTTCATGGCTGTTATTGCATCTCCCCATAAATCAGACACCTGCCCCTGAATAAATTCCATATTTAATAGCATGAATCTGTCTTGATACCATCGCTTGTAAATTGCGGATTCTTTATCAACTTGTAACTTAATTATATTTCAAATAATCTACAATTGCCTTAGCCTTGAAGATTTTATGACAACAGATGGTCTTACGATTTTTAACCATAAATATTAAATCACTGATCCTAATTTTTCAATTGCTTTGCTCATTTAATCAAGAAATAAGATGAATACCTGGACAATATAAGTAAATTATCCCGAGTTGAAAATATTTGCGATAATATCAAACTTGGTTCCGTTCTAGCCGAAATATGGTGTATTATGACAGAAATTAAATTTTCAAAGGAAATAGTCCCTAAAGAAAATATTCTTTGTTGTCTGAAGCCTTTCACTGAAACTTCGAACATTTTCAACTTAGTTCGATGAAGAATTAGCCATATGTTAAGAAGTCGGAAACTTGACAAGTTAATTGAGTTCTCGAGGAGGAACTGGGAAATGAGAGGTCAACTCAAACCCATTCTCCTTCACTGCGTTTTTCTGATGACGGTCACTTGAAGTCAACTCGATCACAATTATTTCATAATGAATTATGTCTGTTTCCAACCTTGACCTGGGATTGCAACTTAACGAACTTCCTTAAGGAAGTTTATTGATTTTTTCGCGAAGTTATTTTTCTATTTCTTCTATATTTTTTCGATGCGCCGAACAGTTGTTCGACTAATTTTTTACCTTCATCCTTCGAATCCTGAACACAATACATAGCATTACTCCTTGTTTTCTACCTTGTTCAGGATGGTAAACAAAGAACCAACATATCACCTTAATTTTTTTAAATAAATTTTTATGTGCATCATTTCCCAAGAAACACAGGCATTCTGGTAGTTGTTCACTCATTTAATATCCTATTTTTCGTAAGTATTTTCCAGTGTTTAAAGTAGAAACGACATTTATAGGATAAAGAAAAGTTCACTTTTCAAATATACTGTAAAAACTTTTTCAAAATATATATTTAATGGCTACTAAAATAAATCAATTCGTAAATTGCAGGGCATTTAAAAACTCCAACTCTAAAATGATTCATGGAGGCCCAGACTGTAGATCCTGATGCATTCATGGTTTCTTTCTTTTAGTCTTCCATTTGTTCATTGTATAGCAAAATTGTGATTTTGGAAAATGAGACCTTTTCAATGCAATGAGAAGATCTTTGTACAGGTGAGCTCTACATTATATACAACAATCTTGTCCACAAAAATTTTCTCTGCTGTCTAAATAATTCATTTTTGGTCCCAATGTTCTCTCCCCACTTTATAAGGTCTTTTATAACAAAATTCTTGCTACAATTACTTTTTTCTGGTCCCTTGAGTTTTGTTGTAGAGAGTCCACAGGTGACTCATCTAAAATTGTAGCTATTGGGCAGGTATCAGAAAAATGGCTTGATTGTAAGCAATTTTTCATCATGCTCATATTTGCTGTACAGTTGAACCTGAATAATTTTAACCTCCCAAAGTCAAATACCTTGGGAAGTTGAATTTTTTCAAGTCTCTGTCTTGAACCTTAGAAACAATGCATTAAAAACTTCTCCAACTTGAAGTCTTCTTCACTCAAACCTCTGTAAGTTGAATTTTTCAGGCCTATTTCCTTGAAATATGACACAGACAAGCAATAAAACAAGCATATGTACTAGAACAGTGTTACCCAACCTGTGGTCCATGGACCAGCGCTGGTCCTCAGAAATTGTTGCCAGTCCATGGGAAAATTTCATGATAGTACAATAAATGTATCAAAAGTCAGGATGAAGTCTGTTCTTTTTTATGAAAATTTCAGAAGAACAATGGCAGTTCAATTCTCTNGTAAATCCTTGCGATAAAAAACAATGAAAAATACTTTACTGCACATTGATTTTGTCTAAAATGTCACACCTTGAACTGGGAATAGTTTGGAAATTTCGTTTTTTGCTTTTTGAAAACGTGGTTTTTTAGATTAATTTTTAATCTACTATAATTATTGCCCGCTATGTTCCATTGAAGTTTCTGAGCGCAGATAGATGTCACTGGTGGAGGTTTCAATTGCGTCTTTTCTGTACAATAACAAATTTTTGCCCAAAATATTATTGCGACTGTTATTTTTATGATTTTTGATTATTACTTTCAACGATTTCTCTGGCGCATAATAAAAATACCTGGAATTCCTAGGAATTTTCTTCCAAGTAATTATAAAAAAGCCTTCCTTTGAATGCTTGTGATTCGTACACTCACTACTTCATGGAATCTTCCGATACTTTTCATGAACAAATTGAGCGTCTTCAGCGCAAAAAACGAAATTTCCAAACTATTCCCAGTTCAAGGTGTGACATTTTAGACAAAATCAATGTGCAGTAAAGTATTTTTCATTGTTTTTTATCGCAAGGATTTACCAAGTATTTCTTGAAATTTTCGCCAGGTTTTTTTTAACGAATTGACAATTGATGTTATGATCGTGTCTTCGTAGAAGATCATTATAAAAAATTGAATATTTTCGGAGAAATAAAATTGAAACAAGATTATATTTTTCTTCGTTCGACTTCGTCAAAAATGTAATTCTGATTTTTCCAAGCCGAATTAGACAAATTTAGAGTGTCGATTACCGTATTCTTCAATCGACCTACTTTCACGAAATGATTCTGACCAAGATGATGCTCATAAAAACAATTCCGCTTCCACAACCGCAATAATGCCTATTTTAGTAGTGAGCCTCATTCCGAGGAAATGTGAATTATCAAACAAACAAAAAACGAAGAAGAACGTTGTTAACGGAAGGAAGAACAGGTTTTTCTTGCCGGAGAAGAAATAATTAAGGGAACTGACCTGTAAACTTCGTCGCTGGGGGACACCAATAACTCGGACGAATCGTGTCGACCCAGTTGAGTGTCGATCTTTTCCAGTTTCTTCTTCAGACTGGGATCCGGACTTTCACTGTTGGACAGAGGTGGTGGGCACACCATCTAGGGAGAAAAGAAAGAAGCAAAAGTTGATTTAAAAAAATATAACTTTGTCATTAATCCCCTTCCCTTTTTTTTTAAGCGCGTGGTTATAGTATCCAGACTCTGCTGGTCTTGTCATAAACATGAGCCATATATTCCATACATTATAATATAAAACACGTGTTTTGTTCACTTTCCCCCTTCTCGGTTTAATTTTCTCAATTTTTTTTTCAACGCAAGGCTTATATATTTTCGTTTCTTCCTTCCGTATTTGAAAATGCGCGAGAGAAAATAACTGGCAACTTTCAAAGAATTGTGATCGTAAAAGTATCTTGGCGTTGAACCAGAAGGACTTTTGCAGGCTCTCCTGACTTCAGGAAAAGAACGCAAAAACGAATATGCTCACACCATTTGTGAGCTTTTGATGCCAAAAGAGACCCATGAAATCTCGAAGGAGGTAAATGAAATTTTTCAATCTGAAACATATGTGGTATATTCTATGGATTGATGAACAGTACCATTATAGAGTGTGACTCAAGACACAAGCTTCATCGATTTATTGTTGAAGTGTGTATTAATGTTGAAAAGCATTTCCCTGCCAAAATTTGAAAACCTCAATTTCCAAAGAATCCCATGTCCAGATGCATCGAAAAAGACTCCCAAGATTTGGCCATTTTCTCAAGTTTGTGAAATCGCTCCAGAAAAATTTAAATCAGTAATTATGCAGATGCAAACTCAAGTACCACGTAGAAATTTTGTTTCAAAATCACGAGGATGCAAGTCATGGGCAGGTATACAATTTTTTCAAAATTTTAGAAGTGTATGTGCCTGTCATATACAGGATTCTAATAAAATAATCGCTGGCCGACATCAACAGCATCTTTTTCTTTTTAAATAGAAAATTGATAATTAATTGAATTCAGGTAAATTCAACTATCCTGGTGTGTTTTATCTTCAAAATATTGTAATTTTACAGTCACTGAAAATGGGGTGCATATCTTCCTCAGGGATGGATTTTTATCCAAATTTTGGGCTGAAAAAAAATCCAGGCGCGCTCATTTGGTAATTGAGTAAAAAGCGCAATTTTTCTTTTTGCCATCTTGAGACCACGCAAAATAGACGAAAAATTTACTCGAAGGATTGAGTCTATTTTCTCTAGTGCAAATTTCTCGAAGCCTTCCTCATACCCGACTCAGTTTCAAGTACAGACACTCTTCAAAGAACTTGAGGTAGAAGGGACGCTTATTCTTGGGCTGTCGACTGATTTCCCCGCTGCTGACGAGGATTTTCCCCTTGCACTCGTCGACGATGTCGCGAGCCAGTTGAGCCCTGATCCGGTCCTCGACGTCGATTTCATTGCCCTGCACAAGACCGTCCAAGAGGCGCCGGGACGCCGCGAACCCGGCGTCGCCGTGGATCTCCACGCCGGACGCCATCGCCGGTGTCGACGAAAGGGCGGCGACGAGCGAAAGTCTACACAGCATTGATGCTAACGACATCGCGAAAGCCGTTCACCTGGGCGATGATGGTGAGAGAAAGAAATAGAGAATGCAATGCGTAAATGGGACGCCTTATATAGAAAGGTTATATCGAGACTTCAGCTATACGAGCTTTATTTTTTCCCCTATATTCAACCAATAATATGAGGGAAAAATATGAGACCTATGCACCATAGACATGTTATCTCATAATTTTTGCCTGAGAATATACCATATTTACTCAAGTACCACGCACCCTCAAGTAAGGCGCGCACAGGGGTTTTTCAGTTGGAAATTTGGCTAAAATCTTATCCCTGAGTAAGATGCACACCCCAATTTTTAGTGAATGTAAAACCACAATATTTCAAAAATATAAACAAAAAAATGACTTTAGACATGAATTGAACAAAAATCTGATCAATTTTGAACTTCTTCAGTACAAAAAAGTTTTCTTGTTACATTTTTTCCAAATTTATCCATTATAATTAAGTATAATGCACACATAACTTCCTAAAACTTCTTGAAAAATGTTTACCGCGTATGACGTGCACCCCTTTTTTCTTCTGAAATTTGACAAAAAATGTGTGCATGGTACTCAAGTAAATAAAGTGGTTTCATTTTTGAAGAGATATTATCTTGTTACAGAAAATCCACTGTGTCATGGAAAAATCCTTTACTATACAACAAGAAATAGGCCAGAAGTCATTAAAAGTGTATTTTACTGATGTACAGGTATACAAAAGCAGAACATTTGAGAAAATATTTTGCATCCAAAAATAAAACTTCATAATTGAACAAGTCAAAGCCCCTTTTTGTAAACATTTCAGTGGGGTCTTTCCTATAAAAATATCCCCTGACTAATGTGCTTTCCAGATGACAAACTGGATACTTGTAAGGTTTCTGCACTGGCTCAAATGTTTTTTTTTTGGGCAAACACTTGAAATGTTTTCAGAAGAATGTATTGGCATTGTTTCAATCCAGCTTACAAACTTTCCAGCAAAGAAAAGTTATACTGAAACAAATTACATTCATTTGCTGACAACTTGCTGTATTTTTGTCATAAGACACAGCACGGGTGCAAAAATTTTTGTCTCAGAAAAATAGTTACTACAGTGCATTCCTTATTGCCTAATTCTTCTCATGACCTTCTGGTGGGATTTCTCAGTTTTTTATTTCAATATATCCCTCCCAATCACGCACACATGTTTTTTTATTTTACTAATATTCAGTATTTGTCAAAACGTTAATTCAGCAAAAGTTTGCCCAAGATTTTAGTTATCTAAAAATAATACCTACCTGTAGGTCCCTAGTCAGGTTTAGGGACCAGTAATTGAACTGATCCTAATTATGGTAAGAGTGGAAGATTCATGTAGAACAAACATTAATGTAAACAAAAATACTGCTAATGTGTGGATGCATTGGTTAAAACCCCTTTTCTCGCAGAAACCAATCATTTTTTGCCAATGCCTTAATTGAAGATGCACATTTGCAATGCTGAGACTTTTATTCATGAGTGTAAATAAAAGTATAATAATAATGTCAAATTTATGATACTTGTAAGGCAGCTTGTTTGAGCCTAGAATTTCAATTTACCTCAGTCATCTGGAATGTGGGATACACTTTTATTTCCTATTTGCACCTTAATCAGGTTATATCTCAGACATACTGTACTTATTTTTACTAACAGGTTATATTCTAATGGTTACATTATAATGAGAGAGGTTTCCTCTCTCATTTTTCTAATTTAAAAACATAACATTCAGATGTGAATTCAATCAGTGAGTCAAAGCTCAGCTAGTAAACATCCACAATCACAACTTTCCTTTACACATCATTATAGTTTTGCCAACAGACGCATAAGTCTCCTGCTCTTATCAGCAGAAATACTCTCACGAATCATAGAATCGAAAATCAAAGATGTTTTGAAAAAAAAAAAACCAAAATCATAAAACGCCACCTAGCTGGAACGATGTAACCAGCCTCTACATCCAATCTATATCCACTTTTGAATGCGAATATTCAGCGACATTTTTTTCAAATATTGACTGAAATTTTAAAAATTTGCATTTATTATAGATACAGTATTTGAAGAACACAAGGAAATCATAAAAATGTCACCTTCATCAAAAGAGGGAGAGAAGGGGAGGGAGAGTAAGAAAACGAGAGAAAATTCTGCTAATCAAGAAAAAGTTCATTTGCAAAATACTGTACTGTACTCCAGGGTATCAGATGGATCCACACAATAAAATTTGCAACTTGGTCAGTCGTCACTTTCAGTCAAGTGACTCACTCAAGATAGGTGTCACTAGCAGTCTCAATTTTCGCCTATAGCTGGCGATTGAATTACATTTCGGGAAACAAATTTGATTGACAATTTTGACAAACAAACAAACAAATGTGATTTTTCACATTTCAATCACCATCACAACGCACTTTTTCCCAGCTCAAACGCTGAGCAATAAAAAAAATCGAAGAAAAAAAATCCCCGCAAAAAAACAAAAAAAAAATCCAGCTCATTTCTTTAGTTTCGAATGCAAATAACAAACACAGGAAATGCAATCGACACCGGAAATGTCGGCAGGCAGCAGCAAATGCTCTGCTGCCGCTCGGCTCGATGATTGCCGCAAACGTCAGCGTCGATCCACGCTGTCGACAGACTGACCCGAGTCGGGCGAGCAGCATGAGACAGAGACCTCGACAGGTCTTCCACGCCACACTTTCGCAATCATCCCTAATTGATGGTGGAGGGTCTGGAATTGTTGCATCGGACTTTATGGGACCAGTATAACAGGAAATTGTACTCGAAGTGAAACCAAGAGCTGCTGCTTATTTGAATAAAACGAACCTACTAGGATGACCCGGGTTGCTCTCGGGAAGATGCTATAGGTTAAAAAAAACCGCACAATGCAGATAAAGAAGCACAAGTGTAAAAGAGTAGATTCTGAGGGGCATGACGTTTTAAAAATATTTTCAGATTCTTTGCTTAGATTTTTAGAGTACTGTATAATGCTTCTATATGTATTTTTGTACAGTGTTTCCCAACCTTTTTGGGCCCGCGGGCCAAATAAAAAAAAATTGCGGACAGGCAAATTCCCAAAAAAGTTTCTGCAGAACAGCATAGTTTCATAATTTTTTGCAGAATTGCCAAAATGTTGCTTACATTTTGTTAGTCAGGTAGATGCAAGAAAACTTCAGTTAAGAATGTCATGAAAAAATAGAAAGGTGGGCTTGGAGAAAGGCTTCTCATCAGAATGAAAAATTAAAAAAAAATTATTTCATCAGGTGAAAATTTGTCTGAAGTGTTATTAGGAGAAAAACCAACCTTTTTTTTCATCAGAGAATTGAACTGCCATTGTTCTTCTGAAATTTTCATAAAAAAGAACAGACTTCATCCTGACTTTTGATACATTTATTGTACTATCATGAAATTTTCCCATGGACTGGCAACAATTTCTGAGGACCAGCGCTGGTCCATGGACCACAGGTTGGGTAACACTGTTCTAGTACATATGCTTGTTTTATTGCTTGTCTGTGTCATATTTCAAGGAAATAGGCCTGAAAAATTCAACTTACAGAGGTTTGAGTGAAGAAGACTTCAAGTTGGAGAAGTTTTTAATGCATTGTTTCTAAGGTTCAAGACAGAGACTTGAAAAAATTCAACTTCCCAAGGTATTTGACTTTGGGAGGTTAAAATTATTCAGGTTCAACTGTACAGCAAATATCATGATGATGAAAAATTGCTTACAATCGAGCCATTGTTCTGATACGTGCCCAATAGCTACAATTTTAAATGAGTCACCTGGTAGACTCTCTCTAGAACAAAACTAAAGGGACCAGAAAAAAGTCAATGTAGCAAGAATTTTGTTATAAAGGACCTTATAAAGTGGGGAGAGAACATTGGGACCAAAAATGAATTATTTAGACAGCAGAGAAAATTTTTGTGGACAAGATTGTTGTATAAGAGCTCACCTGTACAAAGAACTTCTCATTGCATTGAAAAGGTCTCATTTTCCAAAATCACAATTTTGCTAAAATGAACAGATGGAAGACTAAAAGAAAGAGACCATGAATGCATCAGGATCTACAAGTCTGGGCCTCCATGAATCATTTTAGAGTTGGAGTTTTTGCCCTGCAAAATGCCCTGCAATTTACGAATTGATTTATTTTAGTGGTCATTACATATATATTTTGAAAAAGGTTTTACAGTATATTTGAAAAGTAAACTTTTCTTTATCCTATGAATGTCGTTTCTACTTTAAACACTGGCAAATACTTACGAAAAATAGGATATTAAATGAGTGAACAACTACCAGCAATGCCTGTGTTTCTTGGGAAATGATGCACATAACAATTTATTTTAAAAAATTAAGGTGAAATGTTGGTTCTTTGTTTACCATCCTGAACAAGGTAAAAAAAACAAGGAGTAATGCTATGTATTGTGTTCAGGATTCGAAGGATGATGGTAAAAAATTAGTCGAACAACTGTTCGGCGCATCGAAAAAATATAGAAGAAATAGAAAAATAACTTCGCGAAAAAATCGATAAACTTCCTTAAGGAAGTTCGTTACGTTGCAATCCCAGGTCAAGGTTGGAAACAGACATAATTCATTATGAAATAATTGTGATCGAGTTGACTTCAAGTGACCGTCATCAGAAAAACGCAGTGAAGGAGAATGGGTTTGAGTTGACCTCTCATTTCCCAGTTCCTCCTCGAGAACTCAATTAACTTGTCAAGTTTCCGACTTCTTAACATATGGCTAATTCTTCATCGAACTAAGTTGAAAATGTTCGAAGTTTCAGTGAAAGGCTTCAGACAACAAAGAATATTTTCTTTAGGGACTATTTCCTTTGAAAATTTAATTTCTGTCATAATACACCATATTTCGGCTAAAACTGAACCAAGTTTGATATTATCGCATATATTTTCACCTCGGGATAATTTACTTATATTGTCCAGGTATTCATCTTATTTCTTGATTAAATGAGCAAAGCAATTGAAAAATTAGGATCAGTGATTTAATATTTATGGTTAAAAATCGTAAGACCATCTGTTGTCATGAAATCTTCAAGGCTAAGGCAATTGTAGATTATTAGAAATATAATTAAGTTACATAAGTTGATAAAGAATCCGCAATTTACAAGCGATGGTATGAAGACAGATTCATGTTATTAAATATGGAATTTATTCAGGGGCAGGCGTCTGATTTATGGGTAGATGCAATAACAGCCATGAAATACCCAAACGATTTTTAAAAATTAATTTTGTGAGGAATATAAATGCAAAACGGATTTCGTAAAATACTCGGCCTGTTTTGCTCTATATTTTCATTTCCTGAAATTATTCAACATGGACAATTCCAATTCGTTGCTGTCCCAGAAAGCATAACGATGAGTTGACCGCCACTCGTGTCACCTTTTTTTTTCCTTTGGCCAACCTGATTTGTGGTTGCGTAATTGATGGCTGACGATAGGGCCGAGTGATCGGGGCACTGACTGGTTATTCTTTCATTATTTATATTTATAATATATTTATTCATGTTGTACTTCCTGGCCCGCGACGAAACCTGGGTTGCGCAGCAGCAAGTTCATGGACCTGGAACGCGGCAAGTTTGGTCAAGAATAATTTCACAAAAGTAGTATTCTCAATCAGGTATTTTGCGTTTTCACATTTTATTATTTCTTTTTAAAAGCCTTATGGGGGCCAGAGAAAGTCATAGTGAAAATCTTCGGGTTCTTTCTTCATGCAGTTTTCATTCGGTCGTTTATTTTGCCTCCTGAACGAATCAGGCAGTTTTAATTATGGTTTCAAAATTCTGACTGTAATTTTTTCCAGGAACATTTACTGTTACTCAATGCAAACTTGTTGAAAATGTCTGTTTCCAACAATAACTCAATGAGATTTCATAAACAGCGGTCGGAAGTGTTATCGTTAAAGAAAAATTGAATCCATTGATTAACGGTCGTTGAAGTACGGTACATTACTTTTATTGTCTTGTCTGAAACACGTCCGCACTTTTATAAAGGAATAAAAAAAATAAACTTCTACTAGTACAGAATTCCAATATTCTATTA
The DNA here is from genome assembly GCA_905338405.1 of Notodromas monacha. Classification (NCBI taxonomy): domain Eukaryota; kingdom Metazoa; phylum Arthropoda; class Ostracoda; order Podocopida; family Cyprididae; genus Notodromas; species Notodromas monacha. The sequence continues at coordinate 17,431 of CAJPEX010002645.1, forward strand.
ATGTCTTTAACTGAAATCCAACGCATGTCGAACTCCTTTTATCCCAAGGTATAATTTAATAGTAATGTGGATTTTTGTTGAAGAATATCTATAGTAGTTTTCAGCATCATATTTATAGCATTTCCTTAAGTTCGATTGAGGAAGTTGAACGAGTCGACGACTTTCCCGCACTTGATGAATCATTTTTACCGCAATTTCGACCTCATTATCTCTGCCAAACAATGACCAAGAGCAAGCATCTTAATTATTTGCGAGTTCCTTGGAAAATTTTCCCACTACACAGCTGAAAGGAAAAGCATGATGTTGTAGTGTGAATAAATAGGGAAGAAAGGTGATATTGTTTTTTCGAAAGTGGATGGTGGGAATTAAATAAAGGCACGCATGTTGCTGGCAGAGCTTTTATAAAGGGTAAAAACTGGGTTGATTAACTCTTTCTGTGTTGATCGTAATGCGATTTTCGTTCTCAGCCAAGTGCAACATATAAGCAGAACAAACACAAAGCAAGGATTGTTTATTTGTTTGAAGAATGAAGCACACACAAAAAATCCAAGATTTAAAAGACAGATTTTTGGAGTGTTTCTGGGTTAGAATGAAACTCGGGTCACGTCTTTCACACGTCGTCATGGATGATTTGAGTCTAACGGACCTCAAGATTCGAAATTGGCAAGTGCAAAACGTTTCGATATGAAAAACATTTTCAGAATTGCATACTCGTAATAAAAGACCAATTTCAAAGCGAAGGACTTCAATTTTTCATTCTTTGAAACTTGAAGTTGTGATTTTTTTTGTGTGTGTCACGGGTTCACGTAGTTTTCTCATTTATTGTTGCCTGTCCACGCCTATAAATTATATTCATGTGACCTTGCTTTGTTCTCTGCATAGACAATGAATCGGTCGTTAGTTTTATGTGCCTCGGGGAAAGTTTAGAAAAAAACATGCACTTGAATCCAAATAAAAACTTTATAGTTGTTTTTCAGGATATTTACATTCAATGGTCAATAGGAGATTTTGTTCTTTTGAAAGGTAAATCCGAGGGTTGGTTCATAATTTTTTATGGTAATTTTGAAAAACTCGTCTTATTGGATTCATGGAAAAGGGTTTCTTGACATAGATTCAATTCGGACCAATTTGTAAGTTTGTGTTAAATTTTGAATGGTTTCAACAATAAGTTGTGCCATGTACTGTATGTGAGACCCCCAGATAAGGACATAATTGGTACATCAAGAGTGTCCCTAAGTTGGGTCTTGTTTCCCATATAGACTTACATTGTATAATTTTTAGTTGGTGTTTTATGGAAGAAATATTCTTCAGAATTCCATGAAAAAAAGTTTGTTTGCCTCTTGAATTTGATTCAGTGAATATCTTTTAAACTCAATAAGAACATTTGGTTCATTGAATGGTGTACCTCTGTACAGTACATTGAAAGGCTGGCATCTGTAAAATAACATTCAAGTGACAATAAAGAGAGAAGGAAGTCCCAAATACGACACCAATTAAGAACATTAATCGACTTACCTACCTTTTTACTACCCTCTTTATAGTTTCTTCAAATAGAACGTATCTAGAATCCCAACCTTTATAAACAAAGAACGTTAATTCGGATTATAAAGTCAATTTTCCTGAAAATTATTGGCAATTTTATCATGTAATGTCCACATGTTGAGTCTGTCTGTTGTGCCTCTGTAAATGCATTTTTTATTGAAAAATAAATGTCCCAATGTCGAATTGTCTGCATTTCAAGGTGTCCGCAAGTGAGGGACACACTGTATATTAATACCCATATTCATTAACTTCATTTCCTTATTTCTGATGTGACACTTCGTTTTTTCCCAGTTTGGACCTAATTGTTTTTAGGCTTGCTTCAGTTTTGTACTACTTTTTATAAGTTCTATTTTAAACTAAGTGGATATTGGCAAACTTTGCCACCTTTCACTTCGTATATTCAACTTATGAACCTTCCCTGTCTGTATTACTTTATTCCGAAATGCGAGCAATAAGGAAATCGAATGTACAAGAAAAAACGCGTCAGCTATAAATCTTGAAAAAAAACAGAAAGATAAATTCCAAACTTCTTTTTTAAAAGATCAGATCATTATTTAGAGGTAAAGCTCAAGTTAACAAGGTTATCAACGTGTAATTCCAGTCGAAAATGATCCTTTATAATTTTTTTTGTCATTTTCGAGCCTTAATCACGCTATTTTTAGCTCAAAGGTGTTCGGAGAAAACGGCCCAAAACAGGTTTGCATGCTTTTAAAAAATACAGTGATGTTTAGTATAAAAAAAATAGTAGTACTAGTAATATATAATCATAAATTTTTTATGATCACTAGCTATACATCAGGGTTCTGTCTATTCTATTCTTTATTTACTTCATGACATCTGTTTTATCCGGCCTAACCTGGGAACCGATTTAAGACAGTAAAATTTTAGCACAATCTCGGGTAACAAAATTAATTCCATGTTTCAATTGGCAGCAATAGCAGTATATTCCAAATACATTTTTGACTACCACGCCAGCAGTGAAAAAAATTAAGTTCTGTTCTTGCTTGGGTGAATTATGGATTTTTAAGCATTCAGTTTCGGTTATCCGGATTGTGATCTAATTTTTATGCTCCATCGGTTTGTTGATAGTTCGTTTGAATTTTCCTATTTTTGAGCGTTTTGTGGTTTCGTTGGCATTTTGAGCTGCGACATCTGCGTGGTTTGTGAGAAAACAGACGCTACCTAAGGCAGCGCAGGTGAACTGCCGTTCTTTTTCAAATCTTCGTTATTCCAGATGAGTGGTAGCGGTGTTTGTTTGAAACATGAGCAATTCTTAAAACATTTTTATTTGCAAGTCGAACAACATTTAAAACCCTTTGACAAAGAGCAGCAGTTGGCTCCTTTTTTAGCGTCGGTAACCTTGGAAAAATAAAACCGTTTCCGATGCAACCCGACGACCCTTAACGAATTGTTTTCGGGTTTGCGTCTGGATAATCTCAAAATAAAGGAATTCTAAGATTGTCATGACGAGCTCCTGCTCCAATAGACCTCAACATCGACGATTGGACAGAAATTGATTCTTCTTTTTTTTGGTTATGGTCTATATTGATTGAATAAAATCCATTCCTCCATTTCTTTTCGTTGTTCTCGTGTGTTTGTGTTGATTCTTCCGTCACTTTCCCCAGACGCCCTTGGCTCTGACGCGATTGCGGTCTTCTCCGACGACGATGTCGTCCTTGGTCGTCGACGTTTTCTTCTTGGTGGTCGTCGGTGTCGTTCTTGGGGGCCGGGTTTGCACCTGTCGCCTCCAGCGTCTATGTTTAAATTCGTTTGCGAATAAAATAAAAAATACAGATAATTCACCTACTTTTCTTAATAAATGCAGATGGAATCTCTTCTACAGCAATCTTGTCCACGCTGATTTTCTCAGTATTAGGAATTTTGTCTGGTTCCTTAAGATTATCTACACATGTTAGAGAAGCTCTCTACACCGAAATTCTCTCTGCAACGAATTTGTCTTGGATTTCGTTGCCGAGCGAGTCCATCTGTTTTTAAAATTCATTAGCAAATTTTCTCAAATGCTCAAAAATACAAAGGACAAAAAACTAAACGTTTTGAAACTTGAAAAGCCCAAGAAACTCCATTAGACCCCGGAAAATTCTTGTCTAATTAATAGCGAAAAGTCGATTATCCATGGTAAAACAAAACAAAAATCTAGATAGTTCACCTTCTCATTAAGAATGCCAAATTAATTGCTAATTTTGTTTCTTTAAATGAAAGGCGAGCATAAAAAGAAACTGGCAAAACACTGTGAGTCTTACAATTTCAACAACCACAGAAACTGCACAAGAACTTTAAAAAATGTGTTTCAAATAAATATAGGAAACTCGATTATCCATCGTAAAGTAAAAAAAAATTCGAAGATGTATAATCTTTTTCCTATACTGTACCTCATAAATGCATTGTCAGGATTTTATCACATAGAAAGTGAACCTTGTGCAAAAAAGACGGAAAAATAACTTCCAATTTGAACGCCTTCTTCTGGTTAATCAATGTTTATGGAAAAATATTAGAAATTTTGTCATCTTGCCTTCACCTGAAGCAATTTTAAAATTTTAATGAGCAATGCAATTTTCACCAGTCATTGAATTGGTTGCTTCATTATTGGATGAATTGAGGAAAACGAAAATTCACCAAATAATTTACGTTTCCTCGAAGTTTTGAAGTTGTTCCCCAAATTCATTCAAATATAGGGCTATTGCAAATTTTTTTTATTTTCGAAAGATAAAAATGGCAAAAAACCCCGGCACGTATTAAAATTTAGGAAACCCCGAACACTAAAATATAACTTCTAAGATCAGTTTCATAAATGAGAGAAACAATTGCTCTCTGACTTCGATTAATTTTACGATATAAAATCGAGTCAAATATGCAGACGTGTCAATGCTGAGGTTAATGCTTCATCGAGTTGAAATAACGTCCCGAAAACTCTTAGAAAATCTTCCTGAATGCGTTGAAACATAAAGAGTCTTACAAGAAAGCGTCTTCGTGTTCCGGAAGGAAAACTACAGCGTGTTTCTGGTCTTGATCGTCTTCAGGAACGTCGAAAGCGTCATCGAATAAAAAGAAAGACCCTGTTGCTGATGAGGCTGTTGTTTCTTCTTCATCAGAGCTCGGAAATGAGTCAGATTTGAAGGAAGGCGGAACCAGGAAGGATGAACTCGGTGTTGCTGGTTCTTCTGTCACAGGTAAATCGTCGTCAGCCTGAATTGAAAGGACAAGATGTTTCAAAAGACTTGAAATCATTTTTCAATGCCACGTTTCACCAACATCATGGCTCGACAGTTGCACAATTTCCAGAAATATTTGCAGACATTTAGTGTAAATACTCGAGCAAGCCCTTTCTCAAGAATCGTTTTGACTCTTTTAAATTCCATGTGCAGTAGAACCTCGTTACGAAAGAAGCGTTTGGGACCTTCAAAAGGTCTTCTATATAAACAAACATTTTAAAACTCGAAATTGAGATGACATTGTGGCTTTTGGGCAGGGACAAAAAAAAACTAATGCGTAATTAGCATTAATTAATTTCTTATAATGAGGTTCGTTGAAAAGATAGTCTTCATACCAATTTCCCACTTCTTGCTCGTGGTTTTCAACAGATTTTTTCTTAAATTTGAATGCTAAGGTGAAAAAAAATGTTGAATTTTTTTCTATCCCTATATCCTGGGATTTTGCAGTCAACTTCTATCTCTCGATTCCTGTTAAAAAGGTTTACTGCGTGCAAAAACGTCAAAAGACGCATTTTACACGTTAGAATTAAGTACCTAACACGTATAAAACAGCGAACTTTCATTTTAAAAATGGTACTATTATTAGGAATCAGTATATCTTGGGGAGAATACAGCACAAGAAGGTCATTTTTTTGAAAAAAAAACGAGTAATTTTTCAAAATTGCGAGTATTTCCTGGGAAAGCCGGAGGTATAATATAAGTTGTTCAGCAGATTTGACAAATTATATCTTTTATGTTTTAAAAAAGCCACGATTTTGATTCGCATCACATGATTACTATTTTTTATTACATAATTGTCTGATAAATTCATAATATTTTTGAAGTTTATGTATAGCAAGGTGCAAGATAAAATGGTACTCGTGTGTGTGGAACTATCGAAAAACGCGTCGTACAACACTCGAAATTTCATGGGATGGTCTAAAGTTTTCCTAGGAGAAATGACGAGACGAGATTTTTTGATAAACGATGGAAATATCTGGAATATGGGACATGGTGACACACTGAAATGAGGACTTTTGAAAATGTTTCCTCGTCGCAATCGCATTTTTTCCCAATCACATTCAAGGAAAACGGGATTATTTTTTGACAAGGCAGTTTTAATTCTTATTTCTTTAGACCCCAAGTCAGAACATGAATCTGCAAAAGTAAATAATCATATTTTCTTTCCACTCGTATATAAAAAAAAGGGGGGAAAAACTCGCCTTTTTAAAAGAATCGAAGACACATTCCTCGAGTTGCTTGAGGAACATTCGATCATTGGTCACCTCAGTTTCCAAAACACACTTTTGAAAGACCTTGCTAAAGTATTTTCTTTCCAATCCTTGCTGCAACTTGGCAATCTTTTCTACATTAATCTGAGTCCCTTTTGTCGATGCAGAATCCGGGGGATTATCTATGGGATTCCCAGCGCCAAAAGTATTGGGCAAATTTTCCGACGGAGAAATCAGCATAGTGGTGACGACTAGAATTTTCACTCCCTCTTGAAATCGAGTCGACTTCATCATTAAATAAAAACAGTTCACTGAAAAATAAAACAACAAAATATTTGTCAGACGGCGCATTTTTCGCGTGATTATCGAAAAGAAGCTTGAATATCCGGCACGCTAGGGTTCGTTGTCCTTATTTTTTTTAAAGATTAGGTTTTAGATACATTTTTGATATGAATTAACATATCTTGAACTTGAAGAATATCCCACTAAAAGGTTATCACATGTATTCCCTCAGATTCATTGTTTTACGATTCGAGCTGGATTAAGTTGACCATCATAAAAAAGACAGAATTGAAAAAAAGTCCAAACTGTTTTCCTTTAGATTGTGATTTCATCAGTTAAAGGACAATTTTTCCAAATGACGCACGTTTTTGCAGTTTTCTGCGTAAAATGTGCAATCTTAATTCATGGATTGTGCATATTTTGTCGCTTGAAAGTAAAATTTTTACCATGATAATAATCCTTAGTCTATATCTTGGGGAGAATACAACACAAGAAGGTCATTTTTTTGAAAAAAAAGCGAGTAATTTTTCAAAATTGCGAGTATTTCCTGGAAAAGCCGGAGGTATAATATAAGTTGTTCAGCAGATTTTAGTGCTCAGTGTATTTAGGTGACAAATTATATCTTTTATGTTTAAAAAAAACCACAATTTGATTCGCATCACATGATTACTATTTTTTATTACATAATTGTCTGATAAATTCATAATATTTTTGAAGTTTATGATGTATAGCTCGGTGCTAGATAAAATGGTACTCGTGTGTGGAGCTATCGAAAAACGCGTCGTACAACACTCGAAATTTCATGGGATGGTCTAAAGTTTTCCTAGGAGAAATGACGAGACGAGATTTTTTGATAAACGATGGAAATATCTGGAATACGGGACATGGTGACACACTGAAATGAGGACTTTTGAAAATGTTTCCTCGTCGCAATCGCATTTTTTCCCAATCACATTCAAGGAAAACGGGATTATTTTTTGACAAGGCTGTTTTAATTCTTATTTATTTAGACCCCAATAAGTCAGAACATGAATCTGCAAAAGTAAATAATCATATTTTCTTTCCACTCGTATATAAAAAAAAGGGGGAAAAAACTCGCCTTTTTAAAAGAATCGAAGATACATTCCTCGAGTTGCTTGAGGAACATTCGGTCATTGGTCACCTCAGTTTCCAAAACACACTTTTGAAAGACCTTGCTGAAGTATTTTCTTTCAAATCCTTGCTGCAACTTGGCAATCTTTTCTATGTTAATCTGAGTCCCTTTTGTCGATGCAGAATCCGGGGGATTATCTATGGGATTCCCAGCGCCAAAAGTATTCGGCAAATTTTCCGACGGAGAAATCAGCATAGTGGTGACGACTAGAATTTTCACTCCCTCTTGAAATCGAGTCGACTTCATCATTAAATAAAAACAGTTCACTAAAAAATAAAACAACAAAATATTTGTCAGACGGCGCATTTTTCGCGTAATTATCGAAAAGAAGCTTGAATATCCGACACGCTAGGGTTCGTTGTCCTTTTTTTTTTTTAAAGATTAGGTTTTAGATACATTTTTGATATGAATTAAATGCTCTTGAACTTGAAGAATATCCCACTAAAATGTTATCACATGTATTCCCTCAGATTCATTGTTTTACGATTCGAGCTGGATTAAGTTGACCATCATAAAAAAGACAGAATTGAAAAAAGTCCAAACTGTTTTCCTTTAGATTGTGATTTCATCAGTTTAGTGAGCTGAAGTATTTTATAATCTGTTGCATAAATATTTTAAATTTTCCTCAAGGTTTTCAGCCTTTTCTTATTCACGCTTTTCAAAATCGTACAAAAATTTTTTCAAAATGTATTTTTGCTTCGGTTGAGTTATTTTAATCCTCCATTTCTTGATCCACAAAAAACATTAAATTCAATGTTGGACAAATGAAAAATGCACAGCGAAACTTCCAACAATTGAAGGTTAGTTATTTGAACTTTAATTGAAAGCTCACAAAAGTCTGAAATTTTGATAAGCGAGAAATTATATAAGAACGCAAATTAGTAGATATTCCACGAGAAAATTTTCACGTCGATTTAGCATTTGCTTTTTATGTATGGTGAACTTGATCATTAAATTTTGAAATCGACACTTTTTAAAAGATTCAATCATTTTATACTTTTATCGCCCTCAGCTTGCGGATATATTTTAAATAATTGTAAATGATGACTGAAGCGTTAAAATTTAATACGTTTCAGAAAAAACATGTCCAACTTTCTGCAATCTTGCATAAGAAAACACACTGTTTTTCGCTCACAAAAATGTGTCAAAATCTTGAAAACACAAAATGTTCACCCGGAAGTTTAAAAAATTCTGGAAATATGATACATCAAAGTTTCAACAAGGAATGAAAGCTTAGAAACTTACGGAATAAAACTTATATACGAGTCACATCGTACGAAATACACACGGAAAAGTTTTCCATTCTTCTTTTGGTCATCGAGACCAAACTTTTCAGATGAATTCACGACGTCGTCTCGTCTCTGTTCCACCAGCAGACACCTGATACATGTGTAGAAAAAACATGAAAAAAAAGACAGCTTCATTTCCATACGATTTAATACCTTATTCAAATGCGGTGTGCTGACGTATCTGCTGTTTATTATGTGCAGGGAAATTTCTCGCCTTTACCACGTCCACAAATGTTGTCATGATCCCAACGCCTTGATTCAACTGCTGAGATACAATGGTGAATATGCAAATTTAAATCTATAAACCTTGAGAGGTTTGTCTGAATCAGGATATGTATCATGGAATCTCGCACCTTGAAATGTGTCTAGAACAAAAGCGATCCATGCATAAAATGACGCATGAAAACAATTTTGGCATTTTTTTTTGTGTGTGTTTCCTCTGAGAAATTTCATCGCAGATGCATTTTCTCCATATTGCAGAGTTTCCTCAAAATTTTGGATTCCTAGGCTAGGAAAATGAAATCAGTGCTCAAGAACAAGATGACTGGCATCATTTCGTCTAATCTGCTTTATTCGAAGATAGAAATCGATGAGAAAATTGTTTATCACGCCCACACAAAGTCACGCATCCTTGTCTCCGTTTTTCTGTACCAGAAATCGTTTAAGGTTGAATGGAAGTATGATAATGATAAGTCATGGATCGTAATCATATCTTTACTTCGGTGTTTTGCTGATTTTTGGATGAACAGTCGTTTGAAAACCTTTGTCAATCGCGGAAGCAAAAAAACAGAAGAAAGAAAACGAGTTAATCATGGCCAATTTTCGGTTGGCGACTGTCTTGTGTTTCGCAGTTTTTCTCGGTAAGTTGAGTTAATTTTCCGTGATTATATTCGGGAGCTGTGGTTTCAGTAAATTTTGAGAAATATGAAAGAAATGTGAGCAAGACATAACCGGATAATTTTTTTGCCATGGCTCGAGGAAGAACTCTGAGTGCTGCACCAGGAAACTTATACACAGAGAACTTAAAACCTTTACAAAATCAAATCATAATAAATGTTTTCCAAGGTTATACGAGTACATAATTTGAAACGGGAATATATAATAGATCATGGCATTTTTCCCAAGAACGTATGCTTTTATTCTTATTTTCTGGAGCTGTGCGTGAGTTTAATTTTTAATCTGTGGTTCTTGTCAGGACTTCAAGAACTTTTTTTTTGAAAAACACTTTCGTTGTAATGAACTGAATAATTTTTTTTAAACAGATTATGACGTTATTCAACGAAAAACCTTGAAGGATACAATAATATTTATTTTCGCCAAATTCAACTAAAGCATTAGCCCTTGATCAGAAGATCGAAATAAGACTCAAAATGAACGAAATATTTTTCATTACATGCATATCAGATTTTTCGGCTGTGACAAACGATTTTTCCAGTAGATGATGACGTTTTTCAACGAAAATCCGTGAGGGACGCAATTTTTGTCGCCAAATTCAACTAAAACATTAGCACTTGATCAGAAGATCAAAATGAGACTCTCAAAATTAATGAAAATGTGTTTCATTCTATACACATTTCAGATTTTTCGACGGCGACAAACGATTGTTTCAAATTTATTTTTTCCAGTACATGATGACGTTATTCAACGAAAAAACCTTGAAGGACACGATAATATTTATTTTCGCCAAATTCAGCTAAAGCATTAGCACTTGACCAGAAGATCAAAATGAGACTCTCAAAATTAATGAAAATGTGTTTCATTCTATAGTTACATTTCAGATTTTTTCGGCTGCGACAAACGATTGTTTCATATAATTTTTCCAGTACATGATGACGTTTTTCAACGAAAATCCTCGAGGGACGCAATTTTGGTCGCGAAATTCAACCCGAACATTAGCACTTGATCAGAAGACATAGAAAATAAGACTCTCAAAATTAACGAAAATGTGTTTCATTGTGTACATTTCAGATTTTTCGGCTGCGACAAATAGCGACAGCAACATGATGCACAAAGTACGACGGCCTTCCATCAATAATTTATTCTACCGAACAAGGATCAGGAAACCCGTTGTTCCGTTATCTCTGATGAATCAGCCAAGGATTCAAAATCGAGTTTTCTCTTGTCCTTCGGCATACGGAACATACCCGCATGAGGAGTTTTGCAATTTGTACTACGAATGTCACGAAAGCACGGCTTTCCTATTTAAGTGTCCGTTTGACTGGCTCTTTGACTCTTCGATGCGGCTCTGCGACTTTCCGAAAAATGTCGATTGCAACGGCCTGACCATCTCCTCGCCAGGTAATCCATTCAACTATTTAAAAAAAAATCATATTCATATGCAAGTAAAACTCCAAAATATTTGAAGGTCCTGTTACAGGTAAAACTCTTGAAAGCCAAATTTCAATAAGGGACCTGTGTTATCTGTCCATGGGTCCATTGGATCCCAGACAAAGGAATTGAATTGTGCAGCCATCAGAATGCAAGTTTTGAATAAGAACTCAGACTCTTTTCAGAGGAGTTCATTCTCATTGCCCAGTTCATCAATTGGCTGTTAATTCAATGGCTTTAATGGCAGATTCAATGGTTNGAATAAGAACTCAGACTCTTTTCAGAGGAGTTCATTCTCATTGCCCAGTTCATCAATTGGCTGTTAATTCAATGGCTTTAATGGCAGATTCAATGGTTAGCTCAGAATATTGAATGAGGTAATTTAAAGTTAAAAGGCCCTTTAACACTAGGTTCTGACTTTTTCTCTCAAAGAGGAATGAGGGTTTTTGTACCCAGGTGCTTGGACTGGGTCAGGATTGGCTGATTTTTGTGAAATCAAAGAAGTGATGACCACTTCTTGTCCTTGAGTGAGGCTCAGCAAGTCTTACAAAAACTGCGAGGCTCACTGACCTTGGAAATCCAACAAGTTTTTGGGTCCGGTTGTAACCAGATGCTGGAGCTGGGTTGGACCCAACATTATCCAAGAATTTCTCATCCTTCTTTCAGAGCTGTTTAAAAACAGATTCTCCCGTATTTTTTTTAACAGGAAATCCCTCACTTTAATATTTTCAGAAGGCTTTATTACAAAATCAGGCCATTAATGAAAGTCTGTTTTTCCCCTACCTGAACTAAATAATGGTGTAACTTCCTTTGTCTGCCTGACAAAGGACTGGAAGTGAGGAAATGATGCTTTATTCTGCATCATTGGCGCATTCTCAGGGAAACTTCCTGCTTGCAAGTATTTTTGGAATAAGTCTCCCTTTGTGTGCAAAACATCTATTTAACATTTGTATACTTCGAAAATATTGTGTTGTGTGTATTGAATATACTTTATTATATACAGTACTGTACATATATACATTTACAGTATATATTAACCAAGTGTTATATTCATTCCAGTCCATAAGGACAACACCAGAAAAAATTTGAGACATGGATGTTATGAGTGAAAGGAAACAAACATTTGTGTTAAGGAAAACAAAAGAGGAATTGCAGGAAATTTTAATATTTGATATTCTGGGCCTTAAATTGCTTCTGAAATCAACTGCATCTACACCACGTTCAAAAGAGGCATCATTCACAAAAAGTTAATGAAAAACCAAAGAATACATGATACTTGGAATCATATACAAAAGCACCTTTCCAAGTTGGTAATTTTACAATAAATTCAACAACAACAAAAACTTTGATTCCAGGACCAAATACTCCGACACCAACGGCGGTGGTAACTGATGGCACCACCTCGAGCACACCAGCATGGACCACAAGATCACCACCAACAACAGCTGAAGTGACTGACGCATTAACTACGCAAACGATTCGGACAACACCAGGTCCGTTCCATTGTCCGCCAACTGATGGCATTTATCCGAATCCTACCGACTGCTCCTCCTTCTACCAATGCGTCGCTGGAACCTCCTTTCTTCAAGTGGGTATACAGAATTGGAAAAAAAAGACGCTATAAAATGTATCTCTTCAAATGAGAAACGTGATTTTCAGATTCGGATGAGCATTCGAAATAAATTGTCAAGAATAGACCAATATGAACGTAGTTGCGTTTCTCCTTAAATGTGTTCAAGGAAAAAACGTGGTGCTTACAAACGTTGTTTGTCTAGAATCAGTGTTGCCAAACCTGTGGTCCGTGAACCAGGGTCAGTCCGCAGAAGTTTTTTGATGGTCCGCGGAAAATTTTCAGCATACTAACTTCATCAAAATTCAGGATGAAGCCGCTCTTTTCATCTAAAATTTTGGAAGGACAATGGCAGTAGAATTATCTGATAAAATCAAAAGTTGACTTTTCTCATAATAGCGCTTCAGACAAATTTTCACCTGCTGAAATAAATTATTTTAATTTTTTATTAAGAGAAGCCTTTTTCCAAGCCCACTTTTCAAATGTTTTGATGACATTCTGAACTGAATTTTTCATGTATTTACTGGCATAATAACATTCAAGTAGAACTTTGGTGAGTCTGCAAAAAATTTAGAAAACTTTGCCAGTCTGCAGAACATTTTTTGTGAGTTTGCTGGTCTCCAAAAATTTTATGGAAATTTGCCAATGTGCTGGCCCTAAAAGGTTGGGGAACACTGGTCTAGATTAAATGTATTTCATCTGTCTATGATACAAAAAATGTACAGCCAAACCTCATCCAAGTCAAACTTCAAAGGAGCAGCTCAAAAATGCGAATTAATGCAAGCCAAATTAGAGAAACAGGCATTCTTGTGGTATCAAGAAAATATAATTAAAGAAAATTGTTTGGTGATATTCTGGGCCTTGAATTCTTTCTTGAATGAGTTGACAAGATGCTGAAGTTGTAGTCAAGGATTCATTTGCAAAATTATAGTAATTTTATTTTGTTTAAAACAATTTGTTATATTGGTATTTCTTTTCTCTTTTTTGCTGTATCAATAAAATTTCTCAATAGGCATAAGGCCTCGAGAAATTCCCTTCATGGAGATTTGAGGGGCGGGAAAGCCTTCAAGTATTGGAAATTTTTAATAATTTGTTAAGGAAATTTCGACAGGAACTTGAAAAAAATTGCCAGAAGGAGGTATTCAACTTAGGGAGGCTCCAATTATGCTGGAGGTTCAACTGTATCACATTTCAAACTTCATAAATCAAATTCAAAGAAACTCTATAAACGTTAATCTTGGGAAGCTTTTGAATTTGGCAATTTGGCCTAATTTGTGCAAACTATTCAAGGAAACATTTTTCTGGACACATTTGTATAAATGTTCAATATTCAATCAAAAGTTGACTTTTCTCATAATAGCGCTTCAGACAAATTTTCACCTGCTGAAATAAATTATTTTAATTTTTTATTAAGAGAAGCCTTTTTCCAAGCCCACTTTTCAAATGTTTTGATGACATTCTGAACTGAATTTTTCATGTATTTACTGGCATAATAACATTCAAGTAGAACTTTGGTGAGTCTGCAAAAAATTTAGAAAACTTTGCCAGTCTGCAGAACATTTTTTGTGAGTTTGCTGGTCTCCAAAAATTTTATGGAAATTCGCCAATGTGCTGGCCCAAAAAGGTTGGGGAACACTGGTCTAGATTAAATGTCATCTGTCTATGATACAAAAAATGTACAGCCAAACCTCATCCAAGTCAAACTTCAAGGGAGCAACACAAAATGCGAGTTAATGCAAGCCAAGTTAGAGAAGCAGGCATTCTTGTGTTATCAAGAAAATATAATTAAAGAAAATTGTTTGGTGATATTCTGGGCCTTGAATTCTTTCTTGAATGAGTTGACAAGATGCTGAAGTTGTAGTCAAGGATTCATTTGCCCAATTATAGTCTTTTTATTTTGTTTAAAACAAATTGTTATATTGGTATTTCTTTTCTCTTTTTTGCTATATCAATAAAATTTATCAATAGGCATAAGGCCTCCAGAAATTCCCTTCATGGAGATTTGAGGGATGGGAAAGCCTTCAAGTTTTGGGAGTTTTTAATAAATTGTTTTTTTAGGGAATTTCGACAGGAACTTGAAAAAATTACCAAAAAGAGGTATTCAACTTAGGGAGGCTCCAATTATGCTGGAGGTTCAACTGTATCACATTTCAAACTTCATACAACAAATTCAAAGAAACTCTATAAACGTTAATCTTGGGAAGCTTTTGAATTTGGCAATTTGGCCTAATTTGTGCAAACTATTCAAGGAAACATTTTTCTGGACACATTTGTATAAATGTTCAATATTCATAGATTTATTGGTACCTAAAAAATATCCTAATCCCTAGTAGAAAGCTAGAGCTTAATATTATTTAATTTTCTTGCCTTTCTGGGACAGGTTTTCTATAATTTAGCTCGATATCATTTTCACAAAGGCCTTCAAAATTTGGATAAGGAGGTTGGATCCAAAAAGTTGCAGTCAATGTCGTTGTAGACGAAAAGCCAACTGTATCTAGAAAATATTGTCGTGTCAGAGGATACTTCGAATGAGCTGAGAAAATTTTCTGAATATGTTTAATTCGCAATTTTTTGTCAATGCAGGAGTGTCCTGATGGTACCAATTTCAACCCGGAAACGACGCAGTGCGAATTAGGCGACGAATTTTGCGACGAAAAACAAAATGGAAAGAAAAATCATATTTTGGTAAGAAAATTTCCAAAAATCTGATGCACAGAATGCATAACAAAATTGCGTTTAAATACAGTGAATGATGCGTGACTTTAATTTTTAATAACCCTCATGATCCTCTAACTCTTCAAATCAACAGTTTATGTTCAACGTAATTATGATATCTTCGATCTAACAATGAACTGCGATCGAAGTTCGGACTTTCATTTAATACGTGTCATGCGGTGTTTTTATTTTTTTATTCTTTCAAACTTTCATTAATGTTGGTTCTGAAGGAAAATACTCGTTTGGCCAGAAGTAGCTCTTTTTGGCCACAAAAGTAGCCTGCTTATACAATATCTTGCTTCAAATCCGATACCTGCTATTAATTTAATTTATTCTTCTGAGTAAATTTGTTCACGTTTCATGCCTTTTTGTTAATAAGCAGATGACAGAAGAACTCCAAACAACAGTATCAGAAGAACCCGAAACGAGCAGCACCACAAGAGCTCCTGTTGCAACACCATCCACCTGGTTTGAGGTAAATAAACTCTTGTACAGTTATTGAGCAAAAATAGTCCAAGAGAAACAGCGGTTATAAACTTATTAATTTTTTTTTGCGCTGAACAGGACGTCGTTCAACGTTTGGGCGAACGATGATGTCTTTACTGTGATATAATGGGCGAGGAAAACAATTGTCTGTCTGATTTTATTCATTTTTTTATTTGCAATGTACAGTATTGTGCATCGAATTCCTCAATTTCTCTTTCTTTGGCAAAAACTTTCATTTTTCCCGACTTTACTTCGAGTTTAGCCAAAAAGTACCGAATTCACGACGTCGACGTACGATGCATATATGCAGCGAAAAGCTTTTGAATGCAGTAAAATCTCATAGCTACAATAAATACGGTTGCAACAAATTTTTACAATTACAAAGTGTTTCATTAGCAGCCCTAGCAGAAAGTCCATACAGTGCATGTTAAAACAATATTTCTATAACAAAATTCCTGATATTTCATTACATTAAAACTTCATTGAGGAATTTTGAATATATTCTCCGCATAAACATTTCTTGATTAAGGCAGGCACCGTTTGAAATTTTGAAACCCAAAGGTGACTGACAGGTTCTTAACTCTTGGTTGCTGGTCCCAGGATTTATTTGCAAAATGATGTGTCCCACGTAGTAGAAAAAAGGGGGGAACAAAAGTGATTAGAAGGGCCAAAGTTGGGAAAAATTCCAAAAATATTTTAGCATTTCTGCAGAAAAATGTGCAAGAAAGACAGTTACTGTTGGGTGGCATTTTTCTGCATTCTTGCCATAGGATTAGCATTGGGGCTTTATCAGGACAATGACTTTCTTTTTGTGGGGTTTTTCCAGACTTTGGCAACTCAGCCAAAGCTGCTTTTTGGAGATCTTTGGTCAAACCAAAATACAGGAGCCTGCAAAAAAATCCTGCACTGCCACACAATGCAAAAGACCCCGCCTCTGCCCAAGGGTTAATTGTAGCATGGAATGAAGCTTTAATTAGTTTAATATATCAATGTCAAGCATGCTTCCAAGTGATTCCACACATCAGAGTGAAGAAATTGTGAAACTTTGATGGAATGCATGATTGAAGCTAAAATTTCTTTCAGAAGATCACCCAGTTTTTCAAACAATAATAAAAAATCGGGGACTGCCAAAAAAGCAAGATCTGATTGATTATAGGCATACCTGACGTGAAAATGGTTTCCAGTAATTAATTTGGAAAATCTCATTATAACACATGTTTTAGTAGACCAAACTTTTCTGAAGTTCCCAAAAAGTTTGCTGTAACAGGGTTCCACTACTGTATATTTTAATATTATTCCACATTCGACAATGGAAACTTCAGTCATATCCCACAAAGAATTCATCTGATGCGTGATTATAGTGTCCAGAACCTGAAGGAGACTTTGTCAGTCCCTACAATTGTTCGGTTTACTTCCAATGCACAAATGGACTCCCCTGGGAAGTGGTCTGTCCTGATGGTCTCTGGTTCGATACGAACCTGGGCAGGTGCAACTGGGCAGCCCAAGTGGATTGTCAAGCTCATCCCACCTCGTCCTTGGCTCTTCATCGTCCCAGAGGTTTGTCAACCACAGATTTCTAAACCCTTGGGCAGCAAAGTCCAACTATTTTCGCAAAATTTTGTTGCACCTCAGAGAGGTGAAGAAAAAAATGTAAACAGGGGGTTAAGGGCAAAGTTGGGAAAATCCCCATGTTTTTTTTCCCTGGGCACAGACAACTTTTGTGGGAAAATTAAAAAATGCTCAGTTAGGCTACCCACTTTTTTTTATTTATCCCAACTTTGCCTCAGCCCATCTGGAAGGGTTTTCCTGACCTTTGAAAATCTGAAAATGCCAGAGGATAAAAAAATAATCTGACTCTGCCCCTCTATGGGAAAGATCCCTCTGCCGTCCAAGGGTTAAGGAAAATTTCACTATGGTGTCTCAATTATTTGTTAATACTTGGGTTTCATGATACAATCCGGAGCAGAGAAGTCAAATATCCGAGGTGATCGAGTTATTTAATAATGTTCAAATATTTAATCCGCCGTAATTTGAAACTGTTGAAATACTGTATATTTAATTTGCATAAGTGGACCTCGCATCAAAAACCTAATTTATTTCAACGTGAGATTTTTTTAAAGTAAAAATTCGTTGTAAAAAAACACAAAATTCCTTCAGCTATAATTTGAAAAATACTGATCAGTTCCAGAAAGTCACAAAACATAATTAACAGATCTTGAAACCTGTATACAGTATTTACAGGAGGACTGTCTATTAGAAGTCTAAAAAATAATTTAAACATTTTTCTTTTTATGAAGAATTTTTTGTATGGTCCCAAATGATTCTCTCCTCATGTTATTATAGTTCTCCACCAAAAAATTATCTTTACAACTATTTTTTATAGTCCCTGGAATTTATTTGTAGAGGGAGTACGCCTGTATTAAGATATTAGTGTGTACCTTGAGGGCTTTGAAGGTATTTGTATGAAATTTAACTTATATTCAAATTTTTTTCATGTACTCAAATTTCATGCATTGACATAATTTCCGGGATAGAATACATACAACTCAATTGCTCTATCATTAATTTAAAACTTCGAAATTTGAAAATTAAAACTTTTTCTAAATGTGTGCATCTTTTATTACTATAAAATGTTGATAGGTAGAAAAACGTGTAACGCGATTAATTTTCTACATTTCATTATGTATGGTTCTCTTTATTCGAATAATTTATTACTGTATACACAAGGGTTCGGGTCCCCATTGATGATTTACTTTTGCTGATGCAACAAAAATTGACTTCTTGAACATTTTTCGCATCTAGATTATTCATCAATTACAATGGGTTTCCGTTGATGCATATTTTTTTACATGTGATACATCGTTCACAACTTGGTTTTTGTTCCTTCTCTTTTTTTAAAATGAACTATGCAGTTATTTTGCCTGAGCTTGAAGAACAAGTTTTATCCAACGAAAGTATCCCTGAAGAAGACGAATTGGAGGAAACCACAATCGTGGAAGAAGGAACTTCCGTCACCTTTTCAACAGCTGTGACGCCAGTCAATTGGTTCGAGGTATACAATATACAATGATTCATTCAAGGCTAGACTCATAAAAGTTTCAATACTTCAGTAAGTTATGAAAATGTAATTATGAATATGTTCAGGGAACCGGGAGGAAAAATAAGAGAGAATCGCGGCCTGAAGGGCAAATATTATAGTTTGACGCTTTGGAGAGGAAATGAAAAAATTTAAGGTATATAATCTAAATGTGCGGAATTTTTTGTTGAGAACAATTAAAACTGACAAAATACTTTTAAAATTAATCAATAATTGGCGCGTCTCGGGACGCGCCCGCAGCTGTTCAAAAAAGGCCCTTCCACAGGGCTTCAAAACAAAATTGTCGTAAACTCGACAAACCGTCGAGTATATCGAAACAAAAACCCATCTCTGGGGAAACGACTTCAACTGAGAGTCGAATGACCCCTCATTCCCCGCTTCAAGGAGATTGAATAACCCAAAAGTACGCCCCAAACTTTACCAGCTGCTGGTTCCCAGTCGTACCCGCCTGTATCCTGATACTTACTTTATTGTCGTGCTTCGCGTCAACTACTGTCGAAAAACCATGTTCCCCCTGT
>CAJPEX010002646.1:0-36840 GCA_905338405.1 Notodromas monacha
AGAAACTGACTTCAAACGAAGGTAATAAAACCGTATCTTGTTCATTCTCCGGTCTCAACAATGAATAACCTCGAGAACATGACGAATAAGAACTTTTTCAAAATGCCCACATGAACAGAATAGTGTTCTGAGATCACAGTGCTACGAAAAGTTTGGAAATAAGGCTTCATGAATTTCAAAAGTTTTTCAATTAAAAATGCACCACCTTCCAAAGTACCGTACAGTACAATGGATTTGATATTTTTTCCGTAAGGGGTCACATAGACGCGGTAATAAAACGCGCCTCACTTTTTCAGACTAAGAACTGGAAATGCACACGTGAAAAAATACGGGTAGTATTCCGAGATTGCAATGCCAAGTAAAGTTCGGGAATATAACTTGACGAATTTCAAGCTTTTTTCGATCAAAAATGCCCCAGCATATAATATTCACATAATTTCAAAATGTTTCCACATAAGCGAAAACGCAACTCAATTTTTTTCACGCTGCAACTCGGGAATAAATTTGTTGGCGGAGCAAAGACATACACTCGCCATCAGAATATGCCAGACAATTTATGATAACCCTCACGCATAATTGATACCAATGATCAATAAGGAATAAAATCCTACTTATTGTTATTCCGTTTTTCATTGCCTAGCAAGTTCTGTAATTTCTTAAAGAATACTACTATTTCCCGAGAAAGAAGTTCGTAGATGCTTTTCCACAATTCCAAGTCAAAATTCCAAGTCTTCGCATTTCGTTCTAATCATCTCACCTTTGCGAAAGAAATCACTTGTTGCTCTATCTATGTCATAAAGTTTAAAAGTTACTTCCGTATAAGCAATTTTGGGTCGGGGTGTTGAGCCTAAAGAGTGCGATAAGATTTTGCTGAAATCTAAGGTTCTTATTCTTGGTAGAACCAATACGTGGTCACAATTGCGAAAAAATGCGCCTAAAACTCTCAAAATTACGTGTACGATATTTTTCAATGGGGTTGTTGATGTAATTTTTTTTTATTCGTGCTCAAAATGTGAATTCAACGAGCCCGCTTTCTGGCTTGCGTCACCTTTTCAATGCACAAACAACACCCGACAAACTCATTCATTGCATTTTTCAATGGGGTTGTTGATGCAATTTTTTTCTATTCGTGCTCAAAATGTGAATTCAACGAGCCCGCTTTCTGGCTTGCGTCACCTTTTCAATGCACAAACAACACCCGACAAACTCATTCATTGCTAACCGAGCAAACGCGAAATCCACCAATTAATCAGCAACCACAAACAAATCCCGGTAAACATGAAAATGAGTCAAAGCACCGACGGAATCGGTTCAATGCATTTGAACGATAATATTTCATGTTGGAAGAATATCGATCATTCTCGCGGGGAAATTTGTGAACACCCAATATACGTGAATCTGTAGACAAAAATACTTCATTTGCTTTACTGCGTTCAAAATGCACTCCAATAAGTGTTTCGAATACACGTTGGCAGTTCATGTCAGTACTTGTTCGGTGAAAATAGATAAGTTACCCCACGTCACGTTAGATTTCATTAGGCCGGATTTTCGCAGAACTGATATCGTACTTTCCAAGAAGAGTTTTGAACGATTCTGGGAAGGGATGAAATCGCCTCGTGGCTATTGACTACATTTTGAAGAGTTAAATTGACAGATTTCTGCAATTTAAGCTACAGGGAAAAAATAATCCTTCATATTGAATACTTCCGATTTTTCACGATCCATTAAATTCAACTATTCAAACCACAGCTAAATGTAGTATTATAAGCGGCAAATTACAGGGCTTGTTTCTGTTTCCACCGGAAGTTGAATCATTTCATCATTTCGAAATTATATTTTTTTGTTGTGAACTTCCAATGCAGTTAACTTGAAATAAAATTAAAATAAACCGTTCTCGTTCATTCAACTGGATCGACCAGTTCAATCTTTTTCTTGAAAAAGAAAACGTAAAGGATTTGTCAGTTGGAGGTAAATTTTTACATGGAAATGATGAAATTTTATCGAAATGTCGATCAGCATTCGCCAAAAATTCAAATTGGTCGACCGTTTTGTACCAGGGCTCTTTGAAATCCTTTCAAGATTTTAACCCTTTCCAGATATTCTACTTTTTACTCGCCATATTCAGTGTGTAGCACTTAGTCAAGTAACACTCGTGTACGACCAAAGAACTTCAATATAATTTGTTGTCCGGTTTTCAAGAAAAATATAAAAATTTGATAGTATGTCCTATCGCCTTTTATTCCTTACCTTCCTTTAGAACCGGCAACTGTTATCTTTACTTTTACTCTCCTTTATGTCCGGGTTGAACTTTTGATAAAAAGTTCAATTCTCCTTTCCTTAGAAATAATCTCAGAGTCCGATGTCTCTTTCTAGAGATATTTATTCGCTACCAAACGTACTCGTACTTCAGGACGAGGTTTCTAAAAACACTGAACTCGCGACGAACAGAAACACAGCTTTTATCAACTTCAAACGGAATGTGGTTGCAGCAGGAAATAGGACATCATTATGCGGGGGTCCGGCCTCCGGCGGTCGGCAACAACGTTGCTGGGTTGCAAGGCTCATTACTTTACGATTACTTCCTCTGACTTTCCCCGAACATTCTTCTGGCGTCTCGGGGCGCAGTACAAGAGGCATTGATATGTTTAATACTTAGTTTCAACCAAGTATTTACCAGATTTACCAGTAAGGGAAGCAACAAAAGTTCTCGCTGGGAAACTTCCCAAACTTCGGGTACATTTCAATAGACTGACAACAGTATTCTTTTGAACCTCCTCTAATTTTTGCTACTCGATGTCTAAAAAGAAAGTACCGTTCTTTTGGGGGGCTTTTGTTTTAAATAAAGGGTTGAAAATGCAAGTTGAATTCTTGCGAACAGAATACGACTGATTTGGCAGATAATTCTTGACGGCCATTTCATCCGTCATACAAGTAATGTAACAATTTACGTAAGCCGGAAACTAATCGAAAGCTACGCAATCAAGACATCTTCAAAAACGCCATGGATTCAAAATCCGCGGATCTTCTGAAAAAAAAATCAACTTATTTTTTAAAACCGAAAAGTCGAACAAAAACAAAATTCGTCGAAAGGATTCAAAATTCGAATGGGGCGGCTCCTAAAAAAATTATCGACAAAAAAAAAAGACTGACCCCCATCTGCGTCCTACGACTGGGAACAAACAAGGCAGAAATTATCCTTCAGGTTCGGCCAACGAATCGCTCCAATTTGAGGTCTATTTTCCTGTTCACGGGCTCATTACGCCGATGAGGGTCATTTTTTTCGTAATGCCAAGTTGAAATTGGAAACCCGTCCAAGAAATAAAAGGCCATGATGTTCTCCTCGTTACTGCTGTTGTTGATGGCGTTTTTTTTCCTTCCTAGGACAACAAACATGAAACTTGCTAGACCAAGCTTAGCTCAGGCTTCGAGATCTGTAAGGGTTTCAGTGACTGCAGAGGGCTCTTTTGGCATAAGCACTAAATGCGAGGTTATTTTGGCTCGATGTTCTTTACGCTCATGTCCCACAAAGAACTGTCATATACCCAAAGATTTTCTGGAATTGTCCCCTGGGGGAAAACTGCTCCGAAGAGAAGAAAAACAACTCGAGAGTTGTCTTTGGTCGTTCGAGGCAATTACTGTATTATGATCTCATAAAATGCGAAGCACGGTGAGGGTTACTTTTTTTTTCCACACTAATACTTTGTAAACGAAAACAGGTTCAATTCACTGAAGATGCATTTCATTTCGAAAATTAGGAGTGTTGAGGCGGGTCATTTTATTTTGAGATAACCTAAATGAAACCATCCATCCAGAAGCCATAAACAGTTCACCAAATTAATATTTTAGAATAAAGTCAAACCCGCGTACTTTTCGTGCAGGGTTCTATCTTATGAGTACAGATCATCACTAATCCCGATATTCGATTCGAACCTTTCGTTGAGAGTTCAGGATACATAAAATTAAAATTACTGAGCAAACCAACGAAATGAAACGAGTCAGATTGGCAGGTTCGCGAAAAATACACAGAAGTTTTTTTTTTTATCCAGGGAAACCTTTCATTGAAATAAAGCATAGATCTCGAAATAATAAGAACATATTCTTGTGTGCTTTGAAATCGAAGCAGTGCCTGAAAATGCGGCTCTTTTTGAAATTCACATTTTCAAAAAAAAACTATACGTAAAATAAGTGGAACATTCTCAGCAGTACGGTTTCACAACTCAATACAAACAGTACATGTACCTCAGCCCGTTCATCGACCAAAGAAAGTTCGCCAAGCTTTTCCTCGAAAAAAAAAAAAGTAAATCCCACCCTTGGACAGTAATTACCACTCAACGCAAACATTTGCTCTACTGCCATAACAAGCTTTTCTGCAGCACGGAAAACCGTATGCGTTAACGACGTTTAACCAACACCGGAGATCGCAACGCAACACACAGCAAGAGATAGGCATAGAAGTTGAAATAACTCAAGGAAAAAAACTCGTAACGGAAGCGAAATGAGGTAGGAAAAAGTCTTCCAACAACCGAAAAAAAAAAACCAAGCCCGCAATAAATGCGCACTTTTTTTTCTTTTTACGACAACCAGACCCGGTGTTTGCCCACATGTAGAAAAGGACCCTCCGCGTTGATTCTCCTCTTTCCTCGCAAAAAGCAAGCAGAAAAACGGTACTCCGTCCACGTTTTGCGCAAACAAGCGCCGAAAAATATTCAACAGAAAAGAAAAGGACTTTCGTCGCTCAAATTATTCAGACGAAACAAGTAGGACTACGAAATTTCTGAACCGTAGAGACTCCGTTTTTGTTTTCACGAGTAAACAAAGTACATCCTAGAGAAACGGTTCAACTTTTCTCAGTACAGTACGGTAAAATAAATTGAAGTTCTTCGTGGACCGAAGTTTTGTGTCAGAATCCCCTTCTGTAAACCACCGTGGGACCTAAAAAAGAGGACTTGAAGCAACCTTTGTTCATTGGCGAAGAATTTTTCTGAAATTCCAGCACCGATTCGGGCCGCTTCTCGCTTGCTGATTCTGAAATAATCTACGCATTAAGAAAGACCCACACAAAAATTGCTCTACCAGAACATAACCTTCATTTGAACACGGTAATATAATTCAGAAGATCGTTGGGAATGCTATTGAATCAATTGAAGTGTTTGCTAAAACAGTACTGTAATCTGATCACGTGCAAATTCAGAAGCACGGCAGGTAAACTTTACAGTACAGTACTGTACTTCCTCACAGTATTTAGATGTAATGAAATGAAGTTCCAACTCGATATTTTCTCCGTTTAAACCTGTCTAAGAAAAAATTGAAGGGACATTGTCAAATACTGTATTTCTCTGTTGAAAGGACAAGTCAATTGCCATCTATCCAAAAAGTGAAGTACGAGACTGACAAAACGTATGAACCAACCCTCATACTTGGATCTCATGGCTTCGCGTCACGAGAAACAAATAATAATAAAGCGTTAATCCTGATACTTTTTCTGAATTCCCGGAGTGTCATATTTTCTGCGATGATCGTTTTCGTATTGATCTTCTGATGACCCTACGTGTTTATAGACGCCAGCATTCTCGTCTAAATGAAGAAGGCCAAAGAATCATGCGGGTGTTTTCGGAGGACAAAGGATCAATCGAATCGAATCCAGTATGTTTCGGCCATTAATCCATAGACAGTGTCCAGCATCGTCGATTTTCGCCACAAGTCCAGCCAAGTTCGGGTAAGGTTAGAACCCTGGTTCTGTTCCACAACCGTGGTCACGGGCGAGATATTAGGGGGCCACTTTCGAATATTGTGGTTGCAGAAAGTATCTGAAGGCTACTGACCCGGAAAAAAAAATTCCGTCAAGTTTTCCTATGAAAATAATTTTCGTTGAAAAAAAAAAAAAACTTTCCGACAGAAGCAGAAATTCAGGAACTTCTGCATCAGAGATTCAAAATCGCTTCTCTCCTTTCTTAAGCAAATAAGAAAAACAACACTTCAAAATGCAACATATACCGAACTTGAAAGAAAAACATGTGCGCTGTTTATGGGATGCGGCGCACTCGAACTTTAAAAAAAATCTGAGGTTTATAATGTAAGAAAATCAAACACCGCCATTTTTTTCAACAAAGTCATATTTTCTTCGGGGAACATGATGAATAATTTTGAAGTACACACTCGCATAATTTGGAAGTGACACTCATCGTTCTCGATAATTATTGGGAGTCGAAATTTATTAATTCAGCACATGGTACTGTAACTTTTATTCATAACAAGATTAGTTCTGACTGCTTTCGAGTCGATTATAGGCATAATTTCTCAGAGGAACCTATTCGGGTTGATCTAGTACCTCATCTCAGTTTGGTGTCATTTCAAGCTTTGAGTACAGTAGAGCACTTGGGAGTACAAAAAAATGCTATTCTAAGAAGATACAACGCGGAATATTTCAAAGGTGATTTTCGAACGCAATTGATGCGCTTCTGCGCCCAAATATTCATGCATGCTTTTGCTTACTCCTTAAAACAAGTTCATCACCACAAATGAATGTCCAGCTTGAATGTCTTCCAAGAATAACGAGCTTTTTCTGTTACACTTGAAAAGTTCTTCCTTATTTTATTTCCACACGAAGTACAGAAATTTAAAGGTTATTTCACCGAACTCTTTCCGGCGCGAAGTCGCGTGACACGGCTCCGTTTCCGACCCTTTTTCTTCGTGCCTGACCATACTTCGTTGAATCACACGTCGAATGTTTCCCCCCCCCCCCTTTTCTTGTTTGAGACATATTTTTTAAAAGCGTGTATTCACGTTGAAATGGACGCAAACATTGTAGGGGGATGCAGTGTAATGTTGTCACGCTCGATTCGTACGGGATCCCACGAACCGAATGAGTGTTCAAGGAAGAAGCATTTCAAACCTGTTGTAAGGGACTGTACCCGGGGATGGTCCATAAGTTTTGAGACTCAGGTCCTTGCTGTCAGCTCAGAAGGTCTCGCATTTTTACTGCAATTCATTCATTCATTCATCTTCGAGTTGAGAAAAAGTTTTCACTCACCCAGCTTGCAGAATGAGATAAAAACGCAAGCAGCAAATTTACTAAAATGAAGGGTACACGTTATTTTATTTTATTTTTTAAATTGGCTCGAAATGGTCAGGTTGTGTTTTATATTCTATGACCAACACAATGTCAACGAATTTTCTTCAAACTAAAATTACTTCTATGATTTAATGAATAAATCCTCATTACCATTTTAAGGTGTCAGGCGTAAGAGTTATAAACCCGATTTCCGTCTGAAGTGTCTCAGAAAATTTGAGCGAAAAAAAAATCTAGTTGAAGTTAGTCTTTTATTCGCAGGAAACATTTTTCATTTTTGAGGCCCGCAAATAGGAAATGCGTCTTATATTTTAAAATACGCGATATTTAAAATATATACCGTATTCTGAAGGTAATGCACCAAGAGGCGTAAAATTTTCTTCGGGTTTATTACGAGAAAGTGTCTTGCAATTAATTGGCAGAAAATATGTAAGTATTGAAGACGCCTTGATTTTACTTATCTGAAGAAGTAATAAGTTCGTTTATTTTCGGTAGTCCTGAAAGTTTTGGATCGTCTTTCGAGTGTTTCGCAGGTGGAACGCGGGATTCATGAAAACTTTTTTTCCACGTTTCAGCGAAAGACCTCGACCCAGCCATGTGTTCATCGGCCTCGCGGGAAGAGAAGAGAAATCGAGTCAAGGGAATAAAGCCGTGTGTACCTTGTGAACCGCCAGAGAAGCCACTTCCTTTAATTTCTCTTCTTTACATTCGCGGATGACCATGTGGAGATAAAAGAAGAAGAAAAAAAAAGGCAAAAGAAAAGAACTCTCCAATCCAGTTGAATAATGAACGTTTATGACAACGTGAAAGCAGGAAACCAGACTTTCCTTCTCTTCCCCTCCTTCCATCCCGATCCTAAAACAGGGCAATTAAGCTGCTCCTGTGTGAGCCCTGGATTGTGGGAAACTTGGAAAAAGACCAATTAATACAAAAATCCCCCCTGCTCGGAAGTTGTCAGGCCGCAGGGGCAAAACGGAAATTTCTAAAAAATCTTCAATTTTTTTTTCCTCTCGTTACTTTAACCACAGGGTCGAGTAGAGACCACGCTAGACATCTTCCGTTGAATCCGTTGCACCTTGTGCAGTAGAAGTTGGGTTCTATGGGGGATTCATCGGATACATGCAAAATACACTACGGTATACTGAACTTTTAAATGCCTAATAATTTCGCATGTGTCCGTGTTCAATTGCGACTCGTAATTCTTAAAAATATTCTTCGTTTCGTAAGATATTCTGTAATTCTTTCTTTTCATACCCAGCAAGGAAAAATAGCAGTTCCCTCACTCAAAACCTATCTTAATTAGAATCTTTTGCTGCTCCCTTGAACGTTTTCTTGAAAAGTTTTGACTTTATTTAGCACAGTTGCTTTAAAAAAAATGCAACCTCGCCTTAATCTGTATCGAATGAAGCTGCGCGGACGACTGAAAATCAAACTGCATGACTACGGTAATGAAAAAACAAAACCAAACAAAATAAACCAGAAGAACGATAATCTTGAATCATTCGTCTCTTGTGCCCGTCCGCCGGGAGACTCTCGAGGATCAGTGAGTGATACATTCGCGACCCAAAACGATTTGTAATACAACCCAAAGAGGACTCTCTCCACATCTCTCTCGTTCTCTTTCTCTTGATCACGGAACCAAGAGGACTCGGAGGGCTTCACCTTCGCGGGACGCCTCAGTTTTTAATTTCTCCGGTTGCCGAGACTTCCTCCCTCGGCCGCATTCCCACCGGCGTGAGAGACGCACAGCAAGCAAGCAAGCAAGCGAAAGGGAAACACCGCAAGAGCGAGCGAGAAAGGAGCGGAAATCCCAGCCAACGGCCGTCCGGGAAAAGAAAAGGTGCCCCCGCATAGCCAGGATAGGAGCCACAAGATCCAGGCTGCCTTGCCTTGCCCCACACCACTCCAGTCCACTCCACCCCACCCCAACGTTCAACAACCTCGGGAGACGGGCGATATAGGCTACTATTACGCACGCAGGGGACTTGCATGCGCGGCCATGGTCAAGTTGGACCAACGGGGTGACACAGGGTCAACCGACTCTCCACTCCGCGAAGGCTACTCATTCACCGGGGGAAGACGGAATCGATTGGTTGGGAAGTGGGCAAACACCCTCCTCCAGCGGCGCATGTGCAGGTATGAACTGCAGTACTAGTGTACTGTACAGCAAAGCACTACTCAAGTGGACAATATAATCTACTGTATCAGGAGAGTCCACATTTGGTCCAGATGCAGGCATAGATTAAGCTGAAAAAAGGTGAGAACTATGTTTACTTACTTGGGTACCACACGCAACTTTTTCTTCAAACCTGAGAGGGGAAAAATAGGTGCGCATCATATATAAGTATACATAAAATTTTTATTTTTTGGCGATTCTTTTTTATTCCAATGGAAAATGTTGGACCAATTTCAATAGAAAACTTACTGCATAAAAACTTGGAAGTCAGTTGAATTCAGTATCAAATCATGCCAAAATCCCAATTTGGATTTAATCATTCATAAAAACTTGCAGTTTTATAGTCACTAAAACTTGGGTGCAAGTCTTACTTTGGGAGATAAATTTATTGAAGAAAATTGACTGAAAAACCCTGGTGCACATCTCACTTGCAATTGCATGGTACTCAAGGAAATATGTTATATGATTTAAAAAGAAAGTGACAAGGAGTGTCAAGATGCGTAAATTGTTGGGAAACCATAAAGTGGCACACAAGCAGGCATTTGGAGCAAAGGGAGGCTTCACACGTGACTCTCACAACATCTACCATTCTGCTATTTCCCCCAGTGGTTTCCTCAATTTGTGAGCATCTTTTGTCCAAGAATATTACCTGAGTCATACTAGCTTAGCATAGAAAAATAAAGAAGTACAGTAAAAATAAGTGGCTGTACTGTACTTCCAGTTCACCATGCACACCAAAAAAGGATAGAAAATGATGTAAATGTAATGATGTATGTACTACATCCTTTAAATGCTCCGCGGAACATCTCCGAATCAGCGGGGTAAAATTTATACAATACTGCGCTGTACTAAATATCTAACATGAGGAGAATGTGGCATGTTCATCAGAATTGGTGGACCGCGTTTCCAAGGAGCAGAGACACACGCACACGCATCAGCCTCCAGCACTCACCCGGCCGCTACACCCGCAACAAGGAGAGAAAGCCGGCGATCGGCCATTAACCGGAGAACAGAGGGGAGGGTGATGGAGAGAGAGAGAGAGACACAGTAAGAAAGAGCGGTCCAGCGAGGACAGGCACACGCTTCTTCATGGTGTCAAGGAGAAACCCTCATTCCAGGCCGAAACTCACATGAGGGCGAAGGGATAAAACAATGGTCCCGGACTGAGGCCGGCGGCGGCGCAATTCCTTTTCTTTTCAACGCAACGCCGCATGTGTACTGTACTGTATATTGTACCCGGTTCTCGGGTCCAGTGCAGTACTCTTAATCGCTTTCTTTCGCTCCCTTTCTACAAAAAAAAAAAAAATTGGATCGCGCTTGCTTCGTAGCTGGCACATGAGCACTCCAGTCCGGATTCGGCTTTACTTCTCAATGGCGTCATTCGCAAACCCGAAATACAGTATGGTACATTATTTTCAAAAATATTCACTGTATCTCTATCCACCCCCGATTTCTGTTTTCGCTCATCATCATTGATGAAAATAACTGTGCCACGAGGTAGGAACGAACCTTGGTGAGCGACGTGCGGGGTTCTGTCCGTAAAACGAAAATGCCTACGAAACAAAGTCTAACTTTTACTTTACAATTTAGCCGCACTGCTACTCTTGGACTCGCCGCTCGAAGTGAAGCGTGGCCCCAAGGCGTGAACGAATCCAGTCGGTTTTATGTTCAAAACGAGAAATGCAAGCAATCAATCAATAACTGAACTGTCATAAAATTACCGTACAACAAAAACGCTTAAATCCAGCGCAACGAAATTTTTTTTAAAGGTACAGTATTTCTCGCTTGTACTGTAAATGCATTGCCGGGGACTTTCTCAAAAATCCTTTTAAAACAAATGGTAGGTTTTCTTTCTTCACGATAGCAACCCTCATTCCCAGATATTCTTGAATGCCTAATGCGAGCATAGGCGGAATCCATAAGTAACTCAATGATGAGATGATTCAACATAATGTACTACAGTACAGTAGTGTACATATTCGATGCGACTGTGACTACCAGTGACATCTGCCCGGATGACGACACAAAATGCAGTAGTTAATGTTTCCGGAGGAGGACTTCATCTTGAAAAAAATGCCCTGTACTTACGGAAATATACACACTGGAGAAACTTCTGGAAGATTAGCAACCATGTTTCCGTTCATAGCGTAATAAATATATTTGTAGGGAGAATAATGATTAGTGGTTCGGATAAGAAATTTTTAAATGCGAAGAGTTCACCTGTACATGGATATAGAGTGATTTTTCACTCAAAACTATTAAATGCATGTTTACAGTCGCCGCATTCGAATCTGCAGAAAGCAGAACAGCGTCAGCTAAATATCTGAAGTACTGCACTGTGAAGAAAATTTATCGTAAATTTCTCAGCTTTATTAGCTATCAGAGTGGCTTCATTGGCACATATATTTCTTCGGCTGAGCCACCCCAGAACCAAACGATTTCTCGCGGTTATATCACCTTGACTTGGAGACATAAATGTTACTGTATCCTTTATTTTCGTAGGCTTTGCTTCATGAGTCACTTCCCTTCATGGTCAAGCGTGAATTGAGTCGAATTCTTTCACACGTCCTTCCTATAAATTCTGAATTTTAGCTAAATTTGGGTTCTCGTTAGCGCCTTGGGAGTCATTGAGCCGCTCTCCGGGAGTCCCGAGGCGCCTTGTGTCAAGCGACCTCAGATGTATGATGGGATGGATGAGGTTACTAAAGCCTTTCACTGTTTACAGAAACGGAGGATGATAGACGCAGGAAAATTTTCGCCATCTAGTGTAATCAGCCCACGAGACTGCCTCTCCAAGGCGGCAGCCCTAAATTACGTCTCCGGGGCTATTCTAGACTGATGACGAGATTATCTTCAGGGACTCCCGATAGGGGAAAGGAACGGGAAGCAGTGGAGCGTCAAGGAAGCAAGGATGACGATCAAAAGCAACAGTGGCGCAGGGAAGAGGCGCCAAACAACAAACAAAAGAGGCGGCTATAATGAGTGCTGTGTGGCCCGCCAGGGGCAGGTAACCAAGGAGTTGGATTACTCAGGACAAGCACAAAAGAAACAGAGGGAAAGGACGGACCTAAAGGTGCGACGAAAGGAAAGCAAAATCGCCGCCGCCGCCGCCGCCAGCAGAGCAGGAGCCACGCATCTTTTCGCCGCCTCCGAGAACAAGTATAGGGGCGCTATCCCGCGGCATCAAACTGCCATTCCGTCCAAATTATGGTTCCTTTAAACCCGGAAATGCCCAACCAAATGATGTACAGTACAGTACTGCTTGTTGATGCACGGCAAGAGTCAAGGTCCTTTCTTTCTTAACCTTTTTGCAGATAATTGATGTCACGTCTTCATTCACGGGAAACGGTACGTCAGAAGACAGCCCCCTCTTCGTAGGTCCACACATACATTAATGAACATATATTTCTAGTCACTTTTTTTTTCTGCCAGTACATTAAACTGTACTTTCACTTTACCGTTTCCAATGGCCTTTTTGCTTTATTTTTTTACAGCAAAATCTTGTTACAACAAACTTCTGGGGACTTCAGAAAAAGTTTGCTTTACTTGAAAATTGTTTACAAGATTTCAAAAATTACTAAATTATTTGGAAACAAGTTTCAAATCAGAACTGTCTAAAATCAATTGAAACTTGCTTTTCTGGCATTCTCAGATTTTTCATTGTCGTTTGAAAAACTGTGTTATCTTCTGATTAAAAAATTAGCTTCAAGCATGCATTTCATCAGTTGCACAATTCTGATAATTCACTTCACCTGGTCAGATTATGTTTAGAATCACTTGGAAGCATTTTTTTTCATTGATTTCAGCTTCCACGTGTGCCACAAAAACCAGTCTGTTACATTTTGGATTGGAAATTTCAGACAGTCCCTGTCTTGGTGAGGAAATTTCTACCTGGAGAATCAATTTAAAAATTCCTGAATAAAGTTTTTTATACTGCAATTGGGATATTTTTTTTTAAATATTGATGCAGTTTCAATGTCTAAATTTGGACTCAATTTGCTTTCTGCTGGGTTTTGAGAAAAAGTTTGTTATGTACTGACACTTTTGTTGCAATAAGATTTCACTGTATTGGGAAAGTTTGCTGAAACTTTGAGGAACATGAAGGGAAAACTTTGATGGAACACACGAACATCATGTCTGAGTTCATTATAGAGTCGAGTGCATGAAAGCAACTTCAAATGCTCCAAAAACTGAAGAAATAAAGCTAACCCTAAATTCATAGTGAGCACAGGCAACGTGGAGTTGTTGTAAGACCTGAGCGGGGCTCCGCCATAAAAATGGATCTTATTAAAGCAAGGGCTCCGCGAGTCAAACAGGTACCATAGCTGCCACACAGAGCAAAATCAGCGCAGCACAAAGAGCTTTTGCTGACACGCCAGGAATTTCCAGGCAGCATGCGTGCATCATCATCTCAGCTGCATGCAGTCCTCAACACTCTTCCATCACAAAAAGGCAGCAAGACTCCTCCGGATCAGAAACCCCCCTCTTACACCTTTCCTGGCAAGGCACTAAACCATATATACTATACATATATATATACACACACACACACAGCAGTCACAACGTCTGTCCCACCGTCTTTATCCTCCTGCTGCTTCATGCTGGTTGCAGAATAGGCGGCGCTGGCGGTGGTGGATGTGGAATGGCTTGCGCCGCCACCACCATCAGGTCCACACACCTACCCACGCATCCGGTTCGCCAAGCTTGCTGTTTGAGAACACACACACACACTCACACACACATGCACACAAAATTAAAGAAGGAAGAAAAAAAAGGACATCTCGTCTTCCTCCTCCCCGCTAATGAGGCGACGCAATCACTTGGTCCCGGAGCCTTCACGGCGCGGCCATGATGCGCAGCTAACGCAGGGGTGTAAATATTTACGACACCCGCATTCCTTCATCGGGCTGACCGCCCTATCCTGTCACAAAACGAGCATTCCGGACTTGAAGGCGGTGGGATGGAGCCCGGGGAAAATGAAGAAATTAGCCCGTAAAACCAACAACTTCCTTTTTTTTCATCTCTCTCTATCTCTATCTCTATTCATCTCCACGCAGCGAAATCTCCAGGAAAAATGTCCCTCGTTTTCCGTTCCGAGAACCTTCTTTTTTCCTGATCCCTGATCAGGACACAGTTTTAGGGCGACACCCGCCAATAAATAGGTGCCGGTGTGTTCACGAAATTGTTCTCTGAAAATCACAGATGATCAGAAAGCCATGCTCCGACCTCAAAGTTATTTTGGACTGAGAATATAGAACCTGCAAGTTTGAAACACAATGTACCATTTTAATTAATTAACTAGTTGACTTGAAACCTCGAAAATATTTGGAGAAAAAAAACCAAGCACAGAATCAGGTTATCCAGACACGAAATGGACGAGATATGGGCCTCCTGAAAGCGTGACTGATTTGAATAAAACGGTAAAAATGATTGCTCAAATAATTCCGTACGGTACTCATTAAGGAAATACCGTTTATTGATCTGCAAGTATCCGGGCTTCGATGAACCGTGCCCAAATTTTGATTGCTTGATACAGTACGAAAAGCATTGGCCCGGGAATTTTGATGTGGTTCACTTAATTATTATTATTATTTTTTTACTTTTAGTCAATCGATTACCTGGGCTTATGAACTTCAACCTTTCAGGGAATGTGGGTAAATATAAATTGATCCCCGTTTTTCGCTGATCCTTAAAATAAAAACCTCCCACAACTGTATATACAATTATATATTGAACAGTTGAGTATTTGATTACCTGGAAAACGGCGCCAAGTCTTTAGCATGGAAAATCTGAATTGTAACGTTAATTCATTTACACGAAAATTATATGTGAATGCGTTTTCCCAGTTTTGAATTGAAAAAACCAAATAGTGACTCGTGGTAGTCTTCGATTTTCATGCTGAAGCTCAAATGATGGTAGGGTTATGAATACAGAATCTCATTGACTCGAAGATCTTTCCCACACTGAAGATAAGTTCACAGACTGATTATCCAAAAATACAAACGCGGGAATGCCAGAGGCAACTTATTTTACCAAGTAGCTTGTCACAACGAAGTTCTGAAGATTAAATTCAATGGAGGGATAAATAAAATGATGCTTCATTCGCTGAATGTCTCGTTGCAATTTCATTGTTTTTGATGGTGTTTATTCATAAAATTCATAATTATTACTCTTAATTCATTACATTTTTGGCTCACCCTGCATGAAAGCGTTAATGGCGCATTATGACGCCAAAGGGAGTTCTTAGATTCGCTATGGAAAGCTCCATTTTGTTTTTCAACTATATATGAAGGACTCGAAACTTGTGCGTCTGATGAAGTCTCCAGAAAATATGGATGTACGGTTCACCGCGGTATACCTATGAACTCTGCCATAAATTCCCACACAGAGTCTTGAAAAAATGAATTACTTTGTTGGCACTATACATTTGCCTGTCCCACCACGAAGGTGCGGCGTGGCGTGGATTGCGCTCTATAATTTTCCGCTTCGTCACCGGCAAACGACTCGCGGATGCATGACTGCAGATTTGACTTCGGCGACAGGATACAGAGATGATCTGCTCCGCAAGAAACCTTGGTACAATATTTAACTTTTATCATGCTTCTTCAAATAAAGCACACGGCGCCAAACAACAAATATTTGGGATAACTATTATTACCCGAAAAGATTTTGCAATGAAGCATAAGACTGCCCTCGCTCTGGTCAAAGGCATAGGCCCGCAAGAAAGAAATTGCGGAAGCTCAACAACTAACCGGCCTGAACTTGGCGCGACACCTAGGCTACCTTTCCAGAATTCTCCTCCGCTATTTCGTATTGCCCGCGCATGGGCTTCGTTAGCAACCTCGCCCACGGTTATACCTACGCACCGTGAAAAAGAACGAACGCAGAAATTATGACCGTAACACACACTGAGAAGCGCGTTTTAGGTACGAGTTCAGGCGCTCAGAGATCTTTCGTACACTCGTAACCGCGAATTCTATTGCGTCGCATCATCTTAGGGGAAACCTGTCCGCTTTAATGCACACTTGAACAATGCTGGAAAAAACTCAGCGAATCCAGGTTAAGGGGAAAACCGTCTGGAAAACATGCACCCCACGCTTCTTGTCAACGTGGCCCAGATCCCGGAAAACGCAGTGATTTGAGCAAGCATTGTTGAACCATCCCTCTCCCGCCGCTTCTCCGACTTAAACGCGGGATACTGTATTAGCGAGTTTCATACTAAATAACTACCGTACTANGCACCCCACGCTTCTTGTCAACGTGGCCCAGATCCCGGAAAACGCAGTGATTTGAGCAAGCATTGTTGAACCATCCCTCTCCCGCCGCTTCTCCGACTTAAACGCGGGATACTGTATTAGCGAGTTTCATACTAAATAACTACCGTACTACAGTATACAGGAACTTCCAGTAGGTAATCGAGCATCTGGATTTAATTCAGTACTATACCATATAAATAAGCTTTTAAAATGTACTACCGTCCTTGGTTTCTTCCGCTAGAATAGGAGTTGTTCCGGTATTCCCCACTTCATGACCCATCGCGAAGAGAAGCCCTTTCCAACACATACTGTAATATTCGCTCGGAAGAATAATTTTAATTACAGTACTGTATATACATTATTTCGAATCGCAGTAAAGTAATCTTTTATGATGAAACTTCTGCAAAATTTGGGGGAAAATGATTCGCTGGTGGATAATACTGTATAAGTTTTCGGGATGTTTCAAAAAATGTTCGGTGGAAAAGAAACACACACAAAGTAGGATCTGATGTTCCAGCGATTATTTCGGCAAGGCTGAGAAAGAATTGCTTGAACCGCATCACGTTTTCTACAGTCTTAACGAAAATTGTATTTCGAGATCCACCAGCGATCCAACCGATTATTCATCAGTGTCGTGCAAATGCTGCTCATGAATTGGCAGAAAATCCGCAGGAGCAGGGACAGACCTCGGGTTCGGTCAGCGTAAAACAGCGACATCTACCCACACGAGAACAACTCAACCTTTCATTGAACTGAGAGGAAAACACAGAAACTTTTTACTTACAACTCATAGAAGTGGTTAGGATTCGGAGAATACGGAGAATTTTAATTTCCTTCGTGATTTCCTGTGACCTAAATTGAAACAATCATTCTGCAGAAATAACACAAAAAATGTCGCGTTGTTGATTTCGAATTTCTCACGACGCAGTACTAAAATTTCCTTATTTCAATGCTTAAAGGGACTATGATTTTTAAAGTAAAAAGGTGATCAGAAGGTTAATTCATTCTTTCGCTATTTTATTTATTTTATTTTTTGCATTGAAAGTTCGACCGACGACAAGAACTATTGGAAAGAGTTTCTCACCTCTGAAAACTCGGAGCCAAAAAATGAAAAAAAAGGTAATAAAATGGGACATTATCTTCATTGAAGAAAATAAAAATTAACACAGGTTTCGGGAAGGAAAAGAAGCAAAAAGAAAACGCAAACGGGAAGAAATCGAAAGCGAAACGCGGCCATGCTCGACAACAGGACGCCAGGGGTTACGTGGGGTTTCCCGCGAAGTACCCGACTCCCGAGGTTCTTTTTTTTCATTTTTATTCATTTTTTTGCTTTCTCGGAGCAATCTTCTTTTTTCCAGGTCAGCGCAGCAAACGCACCAGATGACCTGATGAGGATTCCCCGAGACCCCGGCCTCTATACGTCAATTCGGTTATTTGAAGGGCACCGAACGCTCTAGGGCCTTGCGCGCGGGGCGTAAAGCCCAGTGCCCTAAAACGGGGGCGGTGAGAGCGGTTGGCTTGGGTGGTCGTTTCTCGGTACGGCAGTAATGGGGCCTTCGGTTCGTTTCAAAAATTAATAAAATAAAACGGGAACAACCAGTTCATTTTCCCACGTGCCCCATCGGTAACTTTCACTCTCGTTTTCTTCGGATTTTCCGTCTTTCACTCGCTCACAAAAAACTCGCGTTTCCAGAACGGAACATCGCGTAGTATCACATGTTGTTCAGAGAAAACGCAACAGAAGAAAGCTAGAAAATACAAACCGGTACACGCGAAATAAATATGCATGATAGTTGCATTAAATATTGAAAAGAATTCTTCAGCAAACGGATTTTCAATTTTTAAAATAACTGGTTCGTAAATATTACACATTTAAAATTTCGTCTAGTTCATCGCCAAAAAGACAAATGAAGACGATGTCGCATAATTTTTCATGGCGTTCTAGATTAGCGGGCATGATTGTTTCTCCCCCAAGATAATATTCCGAGTGAAAATTATCCGAATTAAAAGTTGAAAATCCTTCAAAAGCAGTATAATATATAAAATGCAAGATCTTTTTGTCACGTATTGTTATTAGAAAGGGAGAAGTCCACTCGAAGCTACCAGAAAATTACTTATAAATCAAGGAAGGGCTGAAATTGAAAATCCTTCAAAAGCAGTATAATATATAAAATGCAAGATCTTTTTGTCACGTATTGTTATTAGAAAGGGAGAAGTCCACTCGAAGCTACCAGAAAATTACTTATAAATCAAGGAAGGGCTGAAAAGTAAAGCTCGCAATTGACCTGTTCATATTCATCTCGGTGACATCTAAGGTCATCGGAGTGTTCCCAGAAACATCAGAAAGAAATTTCAAGTGCATTCACAGCCTTTTTTTTAACGCCATTTTCAATTACGGTGCTTCTGCATCATTCTGTGACTAATTTACGCACCACACTCAGGATCCAACGAAGTGCGAATGCCTGAAAAGTGTTCATCAAAATTAAAATGAAAAAAAAAATCAGCGGTCATTCGGTCGTGAAGGCAAAGTACATTGTATGCAACGATTTATTTTCCAGCTTTCAACCTTTATCTTCTGGTTCAGATTAAAGTGGAACAAAATGAACAAACAAGTTCAAGATATGCCCAAGAGCGTAAACTTACACTTTCACAGTTTCACGGCAGAAAAATATACAGTAGTACATTAAAGTACTTCACGTCAGTTCAAGTAATTCTGAAACTGCGAGTGGTTGAAAATAAAATAAAGAATTCATTACAACAGTCTACAACTGATAAGTGTTTTTGTGTCCAGAAGCGTCATCCATTCCAGTTCACTTTTACGATGCCATCAGATAATCTATCAATAAAAAATATAAGCACCTTGTCGAAAACTTCATTTCCTTTGTTTTGTTTTTTAAAATAGCTTTCGGTCTGTTGTTCAATGCTGTAGACGAAGTTCTTTTGGTTGTTTTTTCGTTGCTAAAAACCCGGTATTTACGCAGAAAGAACGAGTGCGCATATACAGTACTGCAAGTCTCATCCGAATTTTCATTAGCAATTTCAGGAGTTAATATGATACAAGTCACAAAAACATGGCCCTCTTTTTACGGAAAATGTGCGGAAAAAACACACACAGAAAACATGCTCACTATTACAATAAAAAATTATTCAGCAATTCGACTTACAGGGTTAGACCAATTCTTGGTCACCGATCATCCAAAATCCATGCACAAAAAAAAAAAAAAACTACGTTAAACGTCCCGGCTTGAGATGTGAGCCAGTGTGAAACGTAATTTTAACTTGTTTTTCGATATTTCTCATCAAATCGAATATAGACCACAGCATAGGTGAGGTTCAAATGTGGCATCTTTGCAAATATCTTGAGTATGCGTCGTAGGCGAGTTGCTCACGATATTGTACAATATTTTCTGTGTGGGGGGCGGGGGGGGGGGGGTTTGTAGTGCCGACTATACCTACATGAATGCCTCAACAGCCAGTGAAATCACTGTACATATTTTGCATGTTTCACTGCAGCAGGTTGCACACCCTTGGACGAAAATATCCGTCACCCAAATATAGATGGAAGCTTTCGAGAAAAACAAGATTCCCGTCACCGAGAATCCTCAGGGAATGGAAAATCCTGGGAGGGGGCGACAAGAACAGTAGGGGGGAGGGGAAGGTTGTACACACCCAGTCTTAAGACAAGGTTCAATCTCCGTAACTTTTTCTTGGCAAAGGTGATCAGTTCAGGTTTCTTCTTCGACAGTGTTGCCAATTTCTGGCAGAGACGGAGAAAGAAATCCACATTCTCATTTGATACCAGATATGCATTCAAAACCCCGAGCATATACGGCTTCCATTGGAAACTTCGAATCCGAAATCTTTCTCGGCGAAACTTCCAATAGAGTAATTTGTTCCAACATAAACATCGTGGTCGAGCCCCTGAATATTAGCGAACTTCGGAAAAAAAATCTCATTTGAGAATCATGACCCACTCGTCATTTTTAGAGACTTCCGACTACATGAGATAAACGATGGAAATCGATGGTTTGCAGAAATGGACGTGTACTTGTGTCAACTCTCGAATCCATGCAAAAATAAATAAAATAAACCCTTTCCTCTATTTTACGTCAGAGAAAGTTCCGGAATCGAACAAGAAGCCCGTGGACAACGTATCAAATTTAAATTATTCAAGAAAATGAAAAGCGCTGCAATAGGCGAAGACCGGCGCATCAAATTCCTTCGACGGATCGGAGAATTGCTGAAGGTTGAAAAGAAAAAGAGAGAGAGAAAAGCCGCATAAGACGAAGGAAATGAATTCATTTTTGAACTCACTACCAGAAGAAACCCACGTAATTCAAAAAGATGTACAGTATTCACATTTTCATCGTCGACACCTTCCCGACTTCCTTCCGCCCGATTCGTCTACTCTGAATTTCCACGTAATCTCTCGGTAGACCAAAGAAACACTTGACCAGAAATTATGCACATGGGTCTCTCTTAGACTTGTGTCTCAAGAGACCGCATTCTCGAAAGAAGAAAATTAGCGTCTTAAAGCCAAGAGTGAGTATGTTAAGAAAGAGCAAAAGCGAATGAGGAGAACAGAACTTGAAGCATGACCCTCGTCCTCGTTTCCTTACCCCCGCTAATATTCGGAAGTAGGATGGGGAAGTGGGGGGTGTTCTAGTCCAGGGGTATCCAACCAACCATTCCATTTTACTGGTTATTTCCGGGGTCAAAAAATGATCACGATTGCACTCCCTGGAAAAGCAACCAATGCTTCCAAATGACAAGAGGTAAGAAAGTATGCCAGTCATATTTCCAACATATGAACAATCTAGCTCACACTCGCGTTCTTTATAAGCACGTGCGTATGCCGAAATTTTCATTTCACCGGATACAATCCACTTGAAGTTCGACAAAACTTGACAAAGATTCCCATCATGCTTTCTTTGGAGCACGGCAACATCTCAAAATATTTCACGAGGCTTTCTTCACATGATCCAAGAGATTTGCTCGGCTCACTTGAATGAGATAAGAATTATCTGCAAAAGCCTAGAAAAATGTTCGGTACAACGAAGCACGTCAGGCCTCTTAAATTCCTATGAAGCTTTCTGAACATTATCACGACGCTCATTTAAATTAATCAAAGTATAGGTGAGCAAATCTCTTCTTTTTTTTAATTTTTACAAAGCTTTGGGTGACATAAATTAACAAACTGAATGCCTCGTTGAAAAATTTGCGGAGCTTACACTAACTGAACCAGGATTGTCTGAAATCTGAAACACGCAGTTCCGGAGCACAGTAAGAAATTACAAGCAAAGGGGACATCTTCGTTTCTGCAAAGAAAAACCGAATGATTATCTTAAACCGCATTGCAAAAAAGAATCCGTCACGCCAAATCTAAATACAGTACTGAAAAACAGATATTGTATGAGCTTTAATGCAACAGCAAAGAATCCCAGGATAGTTTGACCGTTTTGGATGAAAAATGCGTGCTATTTTTCAACTTTTGCGCAACATTTGTCTTGGATTCTGAATTTTAATAGTGGGTACTGAATTTTGCAAGTGGGGACAGAGCTCTGAAGTACAGCCTGGACAAGAATGTACAGTATCGCATATTTAAATATCGGGAACATAATCATGCTCCAAAGAAAATTTCGCTCAGCCTTCTCCCTCATTTCCTCAACCATGCTAAAAAAAAATAACTCGTATTTATTCTTAAATTTTCAGAACAGATGAAATTGTACATGAGAGAGGTCGGGTTTCATTAGATATCCACGAATATACTGACGATTTTAGCTGCAGTGGCCAACAAGTGACACAAAGACGCGAACTTAAAGTAGCGTAAGAACGTCTCTGACCGACCGTAAGTGAGCCAAACTTTTCTCATTTTCGCGGCTACACAGCTCACACTTGAAAGACCGAGAGAAAAGATATAAAAAAAACCGAGGGGTAAAAGTTTGGATACCCCCGCCCGGTTCCAGTCCAAAAAACGAGGGCATCGATCCCCCCCCCTTCCCCGTCTTTCTCAGCATACGGGAAGTCGTTCGCCCTAAAAACAAACCGGCCCGGTTTTTCCGCTGCTGCTACTGCTACCCCCACAGCTGGCTCCTTTCCTTGGGTCTCCGTAGGAAAACCCCCCCTTCCCCGTCTTTCTCAGCATACGGGAAGTCGTTCGCCCTAAAAACAAACCGGCCCGGTTTTTCCGCTGCTGCTACTGCTACCCCCACAGCTGGCTCCTTTCCTTGGGTCTCCGTAGGAAAGGAACCCCCACCGAAAAAAAAGAAAGAAAAAAAATCCAGGGCTCGTCATTCACTCACTTCCTTTTCTTTCTCCCTTACACTGCGTGTCCCAGATGCGTCTTGGAGGTTGACACACAAAGGGAAAACTGTGTTTTCTCAGGCCTACTTGTTCCAGTTCTCTGACGTACCCCCCGCGCGAGACTTCACTAATCTTCAGCAACCCCCATCTTCTTATTCCTGTGTAAGGAAAAGAAAAACAACAACCCAGTCGGCGACGACTTCCCCATCATACGTTCGCATGATCGGATTTCTGTCTGGGATCGTATGGGCATTCTCTTCATTCAGCAACCCCCATCTTCTTATTCCTGTGTAAGGAAAAGAAAAACAACAACCCAGTCGGCGACGACTTCCCCATCATACGTTCGCATGATCGGATTTCTGTCTGGGATCGTATGGGCATTCTCTTCCGAGCTCTGAGGCATTTAGCAGAAACCTTAGGTATCATAAAATGTCGTAGATTAGAAAGAAGCTGATCCATCGCTGATGAACTTCGGGAGTAAATCTTTGATGTTGAAATTTCAAGTAATCACGATACATCGGTTTAAACTCAAATTTGCCGCTATTCTTTTAAAGAGAGATCACACTTTCAAGAGAGTTGTAAATGTTTTTTTTGTGTCAACTAGTCGTTTAAAAAAAGGAATTTTCGAGTACTTTGTCAAAAAGGGCGAGTAATTGCGTGCAGAAAAGCGCCGCAAGTTCTGGAGATTAATCTCTGTACTGAAGTACTTCGAGTGATTTTTTTTCAAGAATCACATCTTCAACAGTACCAAAACCATCTGTCTGCAAAATCATCTTCAAGTGTAGATTTCTCCCTCTGAAATTGCCATTTACAACCTAGACTGAAGCCAAAAGACTCACTAAATATATAAATAAAAAATGAAATACAGTACAAAAAAGCATGTACTCTCACGTCTCGCAGACTTCGACTTCCAAGTCTCTCAACTTCCCCCAAGCGGAAGTAGGGTCGGTCTCCGCTGCAACCGGTCCCTAAATCTTCGCCAAAAACCTTTCTTTTTCACTCTTCTTCTTTAAAAAAAAAAACTAGCTTCCTTCGTCGCAGACAAAGATTTCCGTTATTTTCTCCCTTCTTCGCTCCCTTCGGAAGTCGTCTTCAGTTGCCAGGCGGATCAATTCAGCAACCCCCATCTTCTTATTCCTGTGTAAGGAAAAGAAAAACAACAACCCAGTCGGCGACGACTTCCCCATCATACGTTCGCATG
The DNA here is from genome assembly GCA_905338405.1 of Notodromas monacha. Lineage (NCBI taxonomy): Eukaryota > Metazoa > Arthropoda > Ostracoda > Podocopida > Cyprididae > Notodromas > Notodromas monacha. The sequence continues at coordinate 24,006 of CAJPEX010002646.1, forward strand.
ATCGGATTTCTGTCTGGGATCGTATGGGCATTCTCTTCTGAGCTCTGAGGCATTTAGCAGAAACCTTAGGTATCATAAAATGTCGTAGGTTAGCAAGAAGCTGATCCATCGCTGATGAACTTCGGGAGTAAATCTTTGATGATGAAATTTCAAGTAATCACGACCCATCGGTTTAAACTCAAATTTGCCGCTATTCTTTTAAAGAGATATCACACTTTCAAGAGAGTTGTAAATGTTTTTTTTTGTCAACTAGTCGTTTAAAAAAAAGGGGAATTTTCGAGTACTTTGTCAAAAAGGGCGAGTAATTGCGTGCAGAAAAGCGCCGCACATTCTGGAGATTCATCTCTGTACTGAAGTACTTCGAGTGATTTTTTTTTCAAGAACCACATCTTCAACAGTACCAAAACCATCTGTCTGCAAAATCATCTTCAAGTGTAGATTTCTCCCTCTGAAATTGCCATTTACAACCAAGGACTGAAGCCAAAAGACTCACTAAATATATAAATAAAAAATGAAATATAGTACAAAAAAAGCATGTACTCTCACGTCTCGCAGACTTCGACTTCCAAGTCTCTCAACTTCCCCCAAGCGGAAGTAGGGTCGGTCTCCGCTGCAACCGGTCCCTAAATCTTCGCCAAAAAACCTTTCTTTTTCACTCTTCTTCTTTAAAAAAAATAGCTTCCTTCGTCGCAGACAAAGATTTCCGTTATTATCCTCCCTTCTTCGCTCCCTTCGGAAGTCGTCTTCAGTTGCCAGGCGGATCAAAAAAACCTTTCTTTTTCACTCTTCTTCTTTAAAAAAAATAGCTTCCTTCGTCGCAGACAAAGATTTCCGTTATTTTCCTCCCTTCTTCGCTCCCTTCGGAAGTCGTCTTCAGTTGCCAGGCGGATCAAAGAGACGATGCCGCGAAGAGCTCATGAATGAGCAACCTTCCACCCCCAGAATACGTGCAAAAATGTATCCTTTTCCACACATACTCGCGATCCGCATAAAAAAATGCAGCTTCCTGTAGTTATCTTTTCCACAGAAGCGGGGCGTGAAAAAAAAGGCAAGATATCCGTTCGTCTGGTTCGGATTTCTGTTCCCGGCTACCCAAAAAAAAAAAAAAATGAACAGGTAATCCGATTTCATGGTCTACCAACCCGCGCGACGCTTCAAAGGAATTTTCTTGGGCAAACAAAAACGAAAGTAGGGCACAAAAAGGCTTCCGCTTTGTTCCAGTCGAAAACTGCCTGTCACGTCGCACGAAAAATAGACAACTGTTCGGAAATCTTGATGAAATCATGCGATCATATGAATCGAAAGAAGAAAAAAAACTGGTTCGTCTTTTTCCGATGCGAAAAAGCGAAGTCTCGTCAAAAAGGGCATCACAAAACAATTCGATTACGCCTCAGTTCCCCGAGAAAGTAAGACGACGTCCGTGATGTAATGTACTTCGACGTGGGTAGATCGATTTCTTCTTTGAAAGAGAAAAAAAAAATAACAGCTCATGAAGTACCAGTGAAGTTTGTTGGTATCGGGTGAAATGAAATTGCAGAATTTTTCAGGGCCGATGCACCACATACCCTCGAGCCAGTTCAAAGGTAATTCAATCTTGCACTACCGTATTTTCAAGTCAGCGTAAGAATTCGGAATCCGGCGAAACTGTTCGCAACCCCTAAATGGATTGAAGTCGTCACACCACAGCTCAAAACTCGGGACACATGACATAACGGATGGTTCAAAGCGTTGAGATACTATAAAACATACTTCAAGACAAAAAATATATGAATGCGAAAGCAATTCTTAACAAAAACAAAAATAGCAGGAACAACTGAGGTGTACTTTGACAAGCTGCAATGGCTCAGATTATAGAAGACCGATAACGTCGAAAGTGGCCGTAAGATTGACGTCAGTTCCTGACGTGACGTGGCGTGAAGTTATGATCATTTCTCTTCCCTCAGAAAATCAGACTTTCAAACAGGTAGGTACGTGAAACAAGTAAAGTACAGTATTGTATACAGCCCGTTATTGCATCGTTCTTCGCTACGAAATGACAAAAGAAAAATACACCCGAAAAAATCGTTAATTTGCCTAGTTAAAAATGATGACAAGAAGAAAACGAACGAGAGAATTCACTTCACTGGAAATCAAGACTTTTTCGGTTCTATTTTATTTTATTTTCAATTCATCGTGCTTCAAAGAGACGGAAAGTCGAAGAATCGGGTCACCGGTGAGAAAGTTGCTTTTGAACCGGTACTGAAAGGCAGAGGAGGGAAAAATGTTTTTGTACTTTGTTTTCCCCCATTCGTCCGTGACACGAATCCACCGACTGTCGACGCTGTGACTCACTGACGTCGACAGCCGGCAACTGTGTCGACAACGTTAACAAGCACTCTGCAAATTGCGAAAACAGGAGATCTTACTCGTCCCTTTTACTCAGGTCGTGCTACCTGATTTCAAATCGCCATAAGCGTGTCAAGAAAGTTTGGACTACTAGAACTTTCCTAGTAGTGCTCCTCTATCCCACTCTTTTTCACTCTAATCAGGGAACACATCTGCATTTTTTTAGGACGCGCTCGAACGACAGCATTTTGATAAGAAGTTCAGACAACACAAATCATGGATTCCAACTTCTTCCGAGTATTTAAAATATAAGAGAAAAATATTGGCCATCGTCTACGGGACTCAAATGTCGTTCAATTTTCGGTAGATGCTGTTTAAAAGCACAAATTGTGGTTTTTATCGATCAATCATATTTTTACCATTCGCTTTTCGTGCAGAAAAAAAATTGCCTGCAGCGGAGAAAGTGAGCAAATTTCGTCGAAAACGGTTTGAAAACCATTTGAAAAATACTCCAGAGTAATCATGATTCACGATGAAAATTATACTGTATTTAGATTTTTACGGGACGAAACTCTGATGGCTAACCGTGAAGAGAAAACGTACAATATAATTTAAATTTTCCAACTTACTGCATTAATATTCAACGCTTTGTATTTTTTTCGATCTCCATTGCGTGCGGTGCACATCTTTCATTGCCGAAATTAATTTAATTTCATGGTTCAAAAACAGACCACTTCTGGTACTGCAAAATCCGATACTGCTATTTGAATGTCTGTAAAACCTTGGAAATTTTCAGATCTAAATCCGATAACTCACAGGTAACTCCCCGTTGAAAAATATACAATCTGAAACTACATACAGGCGGACTTCCTCTACAAAGAAATTCAATAGACCAGAAATTCGTTTTAGAGAAAATTTCGCGGCAAGGAACCCCGACAACATGGGGAGATAACCCCCTACATAAGAAGTATAAAATACTAAAGAACTATAAAAACTAAAGAACGTTTTTTTATAGTTCTTTAGGCCTACAGGACTAAAGAACTATAAAAAAAACGCTATACAGAGAAAATCGTTGCAGAGAGAGTCCAACTCTATTTACAGAAGTGAAGTAAAGTAAGAGAAGTGAAGAAGTAAGAAAAATGTATACTTTATGACGCTATAGAATATAAATTTCATTTTTTAATAAAAAAAAACATTAAAACATACGGTTCGCAAAGAAAGCTGCCGCATGACCGAGTCTCGATTGCCATTTATCTTCCGAAATCAACTAATCTTCACCCAGACTTCTGCAAACATTACGCCAACCACCAAAATGACGCCGTGTGGAAAATTTTTCGCCCAGGAAAAGCAGCGCAACTATTCATCTCTCCGAAACGACGTGAATGCCGCTCTCTGAAGAAAAACGAAGCATGTATCCCAGAGTTTCAAGTGTGTGTGTTTATACGTATATGTGTGTCAGGAGGAAATAAGGAAGAAGACGTAATCCATGACTTGAGGAGGGAGGAACGAAAAGAAGGTTTTCTGCCTCTATCGTCGTCGAAAAAAAAATCTTGACGGAGATACAGTACGCACACAATATTTCCGAGGCGAAAAACTGTCTCTCGTTCGTGTTTTCCTTCTTCACGATATTTTCCGTCCTCAAACGAAGATGATGGCTATGACCGCGATCGATATCTAACCCGAGAGGTGATGACGATGATGATGTTGACACCCTGGGGTTCGGAGCAAAAGTTTTTTCTTTCTTTTTTTATGCCAGTGCTTNCTCTAGAATGAGCAGGGAAAATGAGTCCAGCACGATGGACTAAAGTTTAGCGGTATTCGCACAGTTCTTTCAAACCTGATGATCTTGAAAGGATCATCACGAGGAGATAGGGTGAGAAAAAGTGAGACATCAGGGAACACATCTGCATTTTTTCAGGACGCGCTCAAATGACAGCATTTTGATAAGAAGTTCAGACAACACAAATCAAGGATTCAAACTTCTTCCGAGTATTTAAAATATAAGAGAAAAATGTTGGCCATCGTCTACGGGACTCAAATGTCGTTCAATTTTCGGTAGATGCTGTTTAAAAGCACAAATTGCGGTTTTTATCGATCAATCATATTTTTACCATTCGCTTTTCGTACAGAAAAAAAAATTGCGTGCAGCGGAGAAAGTAAGCAAATTTCGTCGAAAATGGTTTGAAAAACATTAGAAAAATAATCCAGAGTAATCATGATTCACTATGAAAATTATACTGTACTTCGATTTATACGGGACGAAACTCTGATGGCTAACTGTGGAGAGAAAACGTACACAATAATTTAAATTTTCCAACTCACTGCATCAATATTCAACGCTTTACGCTTTTTCGATCTCTATTGCGTGCGGTGAAGATCTTTCGTTGCCGAAATTAATTTAATTTTATGGTTCAAAAACAGACCACTTCTGGTACTGAAAAATCCGATACTGCTATTTGAATGTCTATAAAACCTTGGAAATTTTCAGATCTAAATCCGGTAACTCACAGATTAATCCCCATTGAAAAAAATATCTACAGTTATATACAGGCGGACTCTCTCTACAAAGAAATTCAAGAGACCAGAATAAATTCCTTTTAGAGAAAATTTCGCGGCAAGGAACTACATGGGGAGATAACCCTACAGGACTAAAAAACGGGAAAAAAACGCGTTATACAGAGAAAATAATTGTAGACAAAATCGTTGCAGAGAAATTCCACCTCTATTTACAGAAGTAAAGTAAGAGAAATAAAAAAATTTATACTTTTTGATGCTTAGAAAATGAATTTCCTTTTTTATCAACAAAATCATTAAAACATACGGTTCGCAAAGAAAGCTGCCGCATGACCGAGTCTCGATTGCCATTTATCTTCCGAAATCAACTAATCTTCACCCAGACTTCTGCAAACATTACGCCAACCACCAAAATGACGCCGTGTGGAAAATTTTTCGCCCAGGAAAAGCAGCGCAACTATTCATCTCTCCGAAACGACGTGAATGCCGCTCTCTGAAGAAAAACGAAGCACGTATCCCAGAGTTTCAAGTGTGTGTGTTTATACGTATATGTGTGTCAGGAGGAAATAAGGAAGAAGACGTAATCCATGACTTGAGGAGGGAGGAACGAAAAGAAGGTTTTCTGCCTCTATCGTCGTCGAAAAAAATCTTGACACAATATTTCCGAGGCGAAAACTGTCTCTCGTTCGTGTTTTCCTTCTTCACGATATTTTCCGTCCTCAAACGAAGATGATGGCTATGACCGCGATCGATATCTAACCCGAGAGGTGATGACGATGATGATGTTGACACCCTGGGGTTCGGAGCAAAAGTTTTTTCTTTCTTTTTTTATGCCAGTGCTTTTCGATTATGGCTGGAACCATTAGATTTGTCTCGTGGTTCACGAGATTTCATTAAAGATGGCGCTCTCAAATTTAGCTGATGTATGCAATAAATATTTGAAAGAGGATGACTCATGACGTTCATGAGGTTACGAGGAGATCGAGAAACATGAGACGAAAATTGACTCCAGCTAAGCGACCATAATAACCTTTCAAAGAAAACATGGAAACGATAAAACAATTACAAAATAATGAATCCACATTTTCAATCAATGCTATCGGTAATGCTGAAGTTGGGTTATATTCCAGTCGAAAGTTCAACATTCAAAAACATTTTTAAACCGATTGACCCTGGGCACATACAAATGATTTTAAATATGAATGTTCTTTAAAAAGGCGTTTCAAACGAATATTATCAACTACTGGTCATCTGAAAAATGAGATCCTAATTCGGGTTTATTTTTCAATACATTTTTTCCAGCAATAAACATGGAAATCACAGCACATAATGAACTTCTATCATTGTCTTTCAGAAGTCCACGATACTTTTCCGAACTTCAGTAGCATTCTTCCCGATAAATCATCATAAAACGCATTCTGACGCTCGTCTTTCAGCAGACTGAATACAAAAGAGGTGTAAAAGACACGACTATACCAGGGTTTTCTTCTTCCTAGCATAACTTAGCTTGGTTTATCACCGAAGGACAAAAGAGATATATATATATATCTCGTCAGAGATTTTTTTTTCATCCTTTAAAAAGAAAATCTTTTTCTTCCGTCGGTGTTCAACCCCCCGAAGCATTCGTGACGTGGTAAAAACGACGCTTCTTCGAGGACGCCGTCTCGGCAACAATCGTTCTCAGCTCCATACAATGGACTCTTAAAATCACGACCCATCTTTCATTCCGTCTGCTCTGAAATGTATTTCGGCCTGTATTCAAATGATGAGAGACAGTTCTCGTAAACCTCGAGGAAACCCAGGATTTCTTCGCTTCCGTCTTCAGGAGGGAAGAAAAGATAAAACAGTGATCGTCGAACTCGAACCAGGAAATGGGGATCCTTCAGGGGAAAACATTCGTGAGCTACGTGTATGCCTAAAATTAGAGTGGGAATAGTGAATTTACGACTTATTGTTCGATGTGGAGATTTTTAGAGGGTGACATGAGAAAAATATCTGATCGAAAAGCACCCAGCAAAAAATTAAATTGAAAAAAAAAAAAAACACGACGAATTATTTCACTGAACTGCTGCTTCGATTTTTACACACGAACATATTTGAAAGTACATACATCGAAAACAATTATCACATGAGGAAGACTTTGTTTTAAATAATGCACACAGAGCATGTACCACTCAAAAGGAATATGCAATTAATTTTTAATTTTAAATTAATGGCGTAAATCAGGAACTTTTTCCACGAAAAAAAAAAGCTGACAGGCAACCCTGTGAAAAGAACTGCTTCTGCGAGCTTTCCGAAAGGTGAATATTCTCCTTGTTACGTCTCGTCTGAATAATCTTCTCCACATTAATCCAATGGATATTATTTTCTAACGTCTGTCGTTCATTCCGGATCTCTACAAACGAATTATTCTGAAGCATAACTTGAATTCTGAAAAAAGTGGTTACAAAAGCGTCCGTGACTCACAAAATAAATCATAATTTTTTCTCTGATTTTTGATGAAGTCGCGGGTTCATAATTACGCAGCCGTTGAACCGAGTTTCCACAGAAACGTGGTGATTCAGCAAAAGAATCCCAAGAAATGACGGAAAGGAATACCAACAAAAGGAAGAGTTGCGAAGTCGAACGTTGAACCGGGAATTTTTTGCCTACGCTTTCCAACTGTATAGCAATAATAACTTGAGAGAGGGAGAGAAGGGGGAGGGCATTACAAGTGCTGCAATAGTCGAGACCGGTTACTACTACGCTCCCGACAGCCGCCGCAGGTGACCGAAACGGCGCCGTTCACGCGTGACCTCAGTCGCCAGTCGTTATTATCCACCTCGACTTCTCGCCTTTTCTGGGACCACGAGGGTTTAACGCATATTCGAACACTCTCTGTTTCACATAATTCCAAACAAGATGAACTTCTGTGCGAAAAACAAAGAAGTGACTCACGCATTCGCGAGGACTACAAAAAAATGGGACAAGCGCATGGGTTTCTTTTTTTTTTTTTACAAAGGCTCCAGTGCAACAGCAGGGTGAGAGATATGAGAAATTTGAGGAAGGAAATAATTCTTCTGGATACAGTATCTACAGATATCCGTCGAGCCCTCTTAAATGCTTTACTACTGTACTGTAACATGCATATGATGTACGCATGCCATTATACGAGCTCGTGCGACTGTGTTACCCTGCGCGCACCGAAAAAAAAAAAGTATTTAAAAATTCGACCTAAGCTGCTGTTACTGCTGCTCTCACTTTCGCTCATTCCCTTCACCAACGCACGCGCCTGTCTCAGAGTCTCCTTCAATTCTTTCGCTCTCCCTGTCTTTCTTCCCTTCCTTCCTTACGCTGTCTCTCTCTCTACCTATCTCCGCTTCCTTTCGTTTTCTCTTCTTTCGCTTGTCCGTACACCTTCTCTTACATGCTCGCTTGCTCTCTCCCTCTCTCTCTCTCCATTCTTTTCCAAGCCACCTCAGGCGGGGACGCGCGCGCGCGCGGTTTCGCAACTCTCGCGAGCGAAAGTTGCGATCGACCCAAGCTCGGTCGGTGAGTCTCGACCGGCCCGGGGCAAGTAACAATTTCTGGGACAACTGCGCTTTTTCTTGTTGTTTTCTCTCTATATCTTTCTCTCCAGATCTAGAATGTACCGTCACAAGTGAGACACTTTGAAAAGACGTACTGTGCATGCAATCGCAAGAACGCCGTGGTGCTATCGTCATCAAGGCATACGTCGACTTATTTCACGGGATTTATTTCTCGTTCTTTACTAGGGAGGAATGCGGATGGCTCTCGTAACCATCTGTTTTACGACAAGCCACTGCTTCTCGTGGGACAAGATCTTGAAAGATGAAATAAAAGCTCATTATTGAGCTGTTATTTTTTCAAGTTCCTGAGACATCATCAAAATCATTTACCATGATTTGAATATGACTGCATTTTTTTGGTACCGTAATCCGTAACCGAGCATTTTGTTCGTTAATTTCAGATACCATCGATCTCGAGACACATTTCTGGTTCCCTTTCCGCCAAAAAACGAAAAACGAGGGATGTGTCCCGTAGCATTACGCGAAGATGAAGTGCACAACATTGACAGTAACACAGTGACCTTTTCCGCACATATTTACACTCCCGAACACATCTCGAACCCTAGGTGCTACGGGGCAATTTACTATGCTACTCCCTGACCGGATTAACGTCGCAGAGGCATCACTTCCAGCTGCGTATTGCTTGTCAACACAGGGGCTCATCCATTTCTTCCCACCCGGTCAGGGTAAAGGCACGGATGTGGCCCGAAGCTGGAAGCACACACATTTACAAAAGCGTGGGACAACACACGCATAAATGCATCTTTCCGGAACATACACACACAAAAAAAGGTGAACCTTTGGGCTGCGATGAATAAAAAATATTTAATTGAATTGAGCAGCAAGCTTTATTTTCTGCTTTTCAGCGTTCAAAAGGTTCAAGCAATGTTCCCATGTCCAAACCCCATCTCCTTCCCACCCAAATTCATTCACACATTCCATCACATCAGAATGGAAAATGGAGAAATAAGCTGTACATGTAAATGGATATTATAAGAAAATACATCCCAAAATGTACACTTGCAAAACTGATTTAAATACGGTACATACACTTCCCTTCCCTGATGACAAAAACAAAATATCAGTATAAACAAGTGCAGCATAAGGCAATTACTGAACCCAAATTAAAGCACAAGGTGTTCAGCCTACTCCCAGGTACGGTATAGTTGATTCAAGCAATTCGGAGAGAATCTTTGATGAGAAAGCATATAAAGTCAACAGTTTAATTTGGTCTTCCAAGATTTTGGGAAGAGTCTTTGCATTGAACTTTAAGAGTCCCAAATCTTTTTGGACCTCATTTCTGTAGTCTAATAAAAATTAAATAAAAATGTAAAAATCCCACCTTTTGCGCGTTCAACACTTGACACGTTTCAGGTGTTACTAAACTTACGAGAAAACATGAAATGCGTAGTTAACATCAAGCAGACAAACAATTCCATAATCTCTGAAATTACCAAATCAAGACCGGAACCCATACGGTCTCGTGAAATATGCAGAACGCTTGCGGGTACAAAAAATAGATGATTATGCACAGCAAGTGAAAGAGCCACAATCAATTCAAAGAGCCCAGAAAATAAAGGAAAAGGGATTCAATGGTCCAGACACGCCTGAACACCCACCTCATTTGTCTCATTCAGAACAAAATACCGCACAGTACAATGCACGGTTCCTCAATTATCATACCAATGAAGCTTGCCTCATTCGATAATATATTCTTTCGGTTGCTTTGAAATATACTGTATAAAAGATTCCCGCAAAAAGACATGTTTATTTCAATTTATTCCACAAGGAGAGCATCGAAAAAATGTTGCACAAGTCACTTCTGAAATAATCTACAGACCACAATGTAATTACGGTATGTGCAATCATGTCGCGCATCAACGAAGAAAAAAACAGCTCAGGGTCGACATTACGTTCATCCCGCATAAATGGGCATGTAAAAAAAAAAAAAGATGGATCATACTGCATTTCAAATAAAATAATTTTTTTTAATGTGAAAAGAAAAATGGTGAACAAGAAAAACATCACATGTATACCCACAGCAATTCATGCCCAGTATATCAGTAAAAAAAAAAAAACTCTAGTCGTCGGGAATTAAATCGGTTCAACATGAGCCAAGACAGATTTTCGATTCGGAAATCGTACCTCCATCAGCAAAAAAAATAAAAATAAATACATAAATGAAAGAAACTGAGGATATAATGACGAAAAACATAAGAGCTGATTTACTCCACGACCAGCCTCATATATATATATTTTTTTCATTTGCGCATTTTCCGCGAGCAGATACGCATAAGTGCACCCGGACCCTTTTCTCTGTATATCTCTCTATTTAACAATCAAGACTAGCTCAGGGCAAGGAAACTTGCTAAACATACACTTGCCCCTTTCTTCGTACCCAACTTCTCTGCTCCACTTGCTTGATGCACACTAAAAAAAAAGACAGCCGATAAGAATGGGACAACAAAAAAAGTTCTGATCCAACCAGCAGCCCGAAAGAGATACAGTCGAAGGATATACTGTACACCAAAAGGAATCTGCAAGTAGAGGACTCATCAACCAGCAAAAAATATATCATACTAACTACCCGCTTATTTTATTTCGTCATTTCTTGAGGCGACCATCTTTTGGGTAATGGCCCTCACTAATCTTCGCTACAAACTTCCTTTTTTTGGACACACTTAGGAATTAACCGCAAATGCTGTTTCTTTGCTCTCAACCATCGCATATTTGTTTTAGGGATGCAAAAGTCTGAATTTCTCTCGACCATCACGCACTTGAACTCCAGTCTTTTTCCATAATAGTGTATTCCAATGAACGCCTCCAATATAACATCCGGGAGGTTCATGTGATTACCTTCGTATTTTTTGATTCAATGTTAAAGTCACTATCAAATTCGTAATTTCTCCGTCGTTCGGCGAGGAATGCATCACACATTCCTACTTTTTCTTTAGAATTTTTTTACAGCGTTCAGCAAAGTGCAAATGGCTTAAAATGCTTTGAATTACCTTCTCACACAGCATTACATCTCGACATGTTTTGCTGTACTGTATTTATAACCCATCGGCTGGGATACTGGAAGTACAGGATCAGTTATGCACTCACGCTGGCCGCTCGAACAAAAAATAAGTACTGTACAAAAAAAGAAATAATGTGAGAAATTCCCGTTAGGATACTTTCGATAATCCCCACAAATATCGANATTTATAACCCATCGGCTGGGATACTGGAAGTACAGGATCAGTTATGCACTCACGCTGGCCGCTCGAACAAAAAATAAGTACTGTACAAAAAAAGAAATAATGTGAGAAATTCCCGTTAGGATACTTTCGATAATCCCCACAAATATCGAGGCCATAAAAGCGTTCTTAATGATGCACGATCAGTTCTCTTCTTCGCACTACGACAAATGGCGGCCATTCGCAAAAATTGCGCCCCTAACTAGCAAAAAATGCTCCGCCGAGGGAATTCCAGAAGATTCTTGGATACTTTACTTACAGGAATCCTTGTTTTTGGTGTCAATCCTCTCTCTTTGGTTGAAAAAAGGGGATCATCATAATTGCCGATTCTGTATCGTTATTTTCGATATAAACAATCGAAAAGTGTATCACGAGTGCAATAAATTGATGAGTAGCAAATAGATGGCAGAACAAATGTCCTGCCGTCAATTAATTTTAAAAAATAACTACAGTATAGTACTTCAAATGAGCATCTGGACTGATGTCAATTGATCAAGCAACCAACCAACTACAACGGATTTAATTACCTGCGATCAATCTCAACATAAAAGACGGGTAAGCAAGCTCAATTTTGAAAAAAAAAAAATTCACGCATGGCTGGCCAAATATGAATGAAATATACAAATTATTCAGTGAACAAGCCGCGACCGATTTTTGGATTTTTAACGGTTATTTTTGACGAAATATGTGAGGGACTACGCGGAGGACAAATATAGTGAAAATTTTCACTCAAGTTGAATTTGCGAGCAATAAGTCGCCGGATCATAGTTCAAATCACGAAAAAAAAACCGAGACATGTTTAAAAGTTTCGCTTTTAATCCCAAGGCGGTTTGGACGATTTTCACTCACAAAATCGGGATACCGAAGAATGCAGAGGTACAGTACCGTACTGATGAAAACTTCTAAACCAATCCTCACACACTCAAGCCATCAACATCGTCTTCTTCGGATTCAAACCCCCAAAACAATACCAGCAGATAACCCAACGCTTAAAATCCTCGGTAGCATCCTTTTTTTTAAACATATTTCCAACATGGAATTCAATTCGCTGGGCATAACGGGTTCGTCGAACCTAGAAGACGAAACCCTCACGCGGCACTCCGTTACATGAACAAATAACTTTTTCCACGTCAAGGAAAACAGTACGCAGTAAATGCATTTCGCAAATATAAATCCTCGATCTTTCGA